>OX439127.1:56686983-56759483 GCA_949318235.1 Ecdyonurus torrentis
AATACTTCTACTTATGGTATAGTAGTAATACATTATTATATTGACAATTTATTGTGACAATTCATTCCAAAGAAATACCTCGTGTAAAAGAATCCCATTAATATAATGTAATTATCATTATCATTTTGTTTAATACGTTGATGAAAAAACACGCTATATTATAGATCTGTATTCAAATCCCTTGTCTTTTGTTCCCCCCCATTTCCTAATTTTTTATATTGATAGCTAATTTGTACATTGTATATTTTTTTGTATAAAAATGATATTTTATATTTTAACTCAATGAAAATTATATTAAGATTTTTTTTTTCTTAAAAATATAATTAATCAACAGAAAAAATGAGAAATACTCAAGCAATTCTATATTTTCACTTATTTATTTTTTTACTTTCCTTTTGTTTTCTCTTTGTCTCTTGCATCCTCAATTATTTAATCCTCAATACCTTTGTAAACTGTAATCACTTTGAATCCTCAATAAAAGTTGACATGTAAGACAAAAAAAAAAAAAAAAAAAAAAAAAAAATAGATAATGTATAAATAAAATTTCAATTTATGTGGTTCACATTTAGATTTACCAGGCAAAACATTTAAGATAATGTATTTGCTAAAATATACTTATAATCAATTAAATGTGTCAAAACTGTGTTTACTCTAAATTTTTAAACTATACTAATAATAATAATAATTGTGTTAAAAAAAATCTCTTTGTGAGTGTTATAATATAATAAGATCCTATCTATTATAAATGTGTATGTTCCCAGCCTTATCATGAACTTTGCCTGAGTAAATATATTTATGTGATGTAACCAAGTGCTAATGTAATTGTGGTCAACTGTAATATATGGGAAGAAAAAAAAAACTTTCATTTTTATCATTTCAAATAAAAATAGTAAAAATACACATCTTTTTTCATGATAAAAAAAAATGTCAATGATGTTTTAGTGATGAAAAGAAAAAATAATGAAGAGCAAAATAATTGTGTGATGTTGCTCTCTCTCTCTCTCTCTCTCTCCCTCTCTATCTCTCTTATCTGTCTGTCTGGTGTATAGGTGTATAATATTCGTCCTTTATCCAGGCCAAATAATCACTAACATGCTTTTGTCACTCACTTGTGTGTCCAAAATAATAATAATAATAATAATTTTTAAATAAACTGCCCACCCTTTAGTAGTAAAAACAAACAGAAGAGATGGATCATATCTCAAGTGAACGGCGGTGTTATTAAATATTATTTCTTTTGTAAAACCTTTCACAATTGAAAAATAATAATGATAACAAAGGCTCTATAGAAAGAAATAAAGTTTAATAAAGAGAAGATTGTGTAAAAATAATACATTTTTGAGGATTAGAGAATTGAAAATAATATATATACATATATATATATATATATATATATATATATATATATATATATATATATATCCTATATATATCCTATATATAAATGGAACTTAATATTTCTGTGTTATTTATTCGTGTTGTACCAGTGTTATATGAATGAAAGATAATATAATAATAAATATGTGTTTGCAATATGTATATTAAAAAAATATAAATGTAAAATAAATACTATATAGGTGCACACAAATATGCTTGATTTTTTTTTTTTTTTTTTTTTTTTTTTTCTAATATCAGCATTTTTTATACATGTATTTCTTCATGTTCTGTAAAGAAAATAATTTTATAATAATTGACGTCACGTTCTCTACATTCCTGTTTGAACTTTTTATTCCTTGTTTTAAATGTTTGACCTAGACATTGGTTGTCTGTAAGCAATATCTTGATTTTATCAGAAATTTTACATCCTTATAATATCATGTAGTGGACCAAATTAAAATAAAAGTAGACAATTTAGTAAGCATCTCTTAATATACTTAGTAAAACTGGGTCAAAAAAAAAAAAAAAAAAAAAAAAAAAATGCTGGTTACACACATCCAAATTGTTTTTGTATTGTATCCAATATTTATCATGTTATTTTGCTTCTTATGAAGCACTTGCTGATGTTTCTTTCTGTCTTGATCTATTTATCTCTCACTTTCTCTATGTATCATGTCTATTCATTTGTATTTAATTGTTAATAAAAAAACAATTAATGTGTGTGTGTGTGTGTGTGTATCATGGCAGCCATGAATTTAAATGTCCTAGTTAATAATTGTTAAATCAGTATTTTGTGGCACTAGAGATGCAAGTGTAAAGAGAAAAAAAAATTGCATTTCAGATGAGATTTAGCCTGACAATGAAAAACTATAATATGTTTTCGTAACTATGCTGCATTTAGCATTAACTATTTTTATTACAAAATTCTTTTATATAATTACTTTAATCATTAATTTTATATTTCTCATTTGTATCTTTTAGTAATAATGAAATGTACATGTTATTTTTATACAAGCTATTTCATGTTAGGAATATTGCACACTAAAATAATAATAATAAATGTAATTTTTTGAATGATCTCACAGTGCCACATACACCTATGAATAATTTACTGTGATTCATTGGCTTGCTTGTCATGATGTGAATACATACATACATACATACATACATACATACATACATATCGATCTTTTCACCTAGAGATGAAGCTTCTACACAATTCTATTACAATTTTCCAAAGAATGAACGATCTATACTTTACAAAGTCGCGGCTACCTGGAGCTTCTGCTATATAAAATAGGTGTGAATTCTGCAAGTAGCCATTCTATGGAAATTTGTCAAGTGTAGAAGGTTCATTTTGATGCAAAAAGATATATATATATATATATATATATATATATATATATATATATATCAATCTTGTTGCGAATAAAATGTCTATCTCGTTTTTTGTCAGTGGAAGCAAAAGGTTTATCTCGAGCGCCATCTCTATAACGTTTGGGAACGAGATAGGCTTTTTGCTTCCCCTGACAAAATACGAGATAGACCTTTTTTTCGCGACAAGATCGATATATATGTTCATATATTGATCTTTTTTGTGAAATTTAAAATTTCAACATCCTCAGAATATTATTAATAAATTATATTAAGATGTTATTTTCTGTATTCTCATCTCTACTTCCCCCAATATATTATTACAATACATAAGTATATTATTAGTTATTGTTGTTTTTTTATAAATTTTTTTTATTGTGGTATTTTAATTTTATCTGTCAACTCATTTGATTGAGTTGTTTCAATATTATATGACTCATTCCACTAAAGATTTTTCTAAAATAATAGCTATGGCCTTCCAATAATAAATTTAATCTGTAATATTAGTGTTAAATTTATATTTTTGTTCAAATTTGCAATCTTAAATTGTTCCAATCACAACAGTAAAACACAAGTTTTATTGTCAATCCTCTTGTAATATAACAATATTAACACTTTTCAAAAGTTATTCCTGATCTGCATTATGGTCTTTGATTGATAATTTATAATTAATTATTAGGAAAGGTTAAAACCATTTCGATTTGAATTGATTATCAAAGAATAGGATAGGAAAAACCAACAAGCGCCTTACCACGATGAGGTCCGTAGCTTTGGGAAAATCTTGATGGCACAGGTTACACAACTGTGTTATGCAACTGAAGTAGAGGGCTGTTTCCCATCAAAAAGTCTTAAAACTTGTAAATATTTGTGTAACCCGTGCCATCAAGATTTTCACCAAGCTACGGACCTCATCGTGGTAAGGCGCTTGTTGGTTTCTCCTATCCTATTCTTTTATTGATAATTTATTAAAAATGTTTTTTAGATCGCCATAGTTAAATTTGGATCATCTTTTTTAGACCCAAGTCATATATTAGATGTAAAAGAATATTTTGAGTCTTTTCTGCAGGCTCCTATGATCTGTTATGGAATTTAATGTACAAAATATATAATGTGTATGTAAAATATATAAAGTAACAGTATGCAAATATTTAATTAGTTTTATTAATCTGTAGTATATACTTTCCAGATTTATATTCTATATACCATGGTCTTTATAAATATTAAGGAAAATTGAATGAGCAATAATTGATAGTATAAGCAGAGTTTTGATAGAAACCAGCACTGGCCTTACAATTCGAGAGTGCATAGTAATCCTACTCCATCTCTTGATCCAATTTGAAGGTGGACTTCTGCGAGGGTTGACGAATGAATTGTGTCAGCTATTCGAGCACGGACCAAAGAAATTAGTCAAATTAGGAATAAAGTTGACCCCCAAATGTGATAAAATTGGAAATATCTTTAATGTTAATCATCATAAATTTATTTACATTATTTGTAGGCCTATTATTATCTGCTGATTTTTGGAAGGAATTATAAATATTTTTTGAAATTATGAGGCTCTAAATTGACTTCCCTGAGTCTCCCGAGTTGTCATTTTTCCCCCTGCAGAGGCGTTGTTTTATGTTGACTATATGCACTCTCGAATAGTGAAGAGAGTCCCACAGTTTGGTGAAAATCTTGCTAGCACAGATATAATAAACTAACACATTGGAAATATTTTGGTAATAAACTCCAAGAGAGATGAAGTGAGCTATGCCTTCATCAGTCCTTACAGACTCAGGTCTTTCATAGTTTTATTTTCCTTGATATATCATATCTGATAGCAAAACGCCAATAGATTTGGAAAAAACTGGGGAATTGGAGATAATAATAGTAATAATAATAATAATAATAATACTTCTTTATTGGGTATAGTAATGAGCTTAGACTGACAGGAACACCATAGTAGAGAAAATAATTTCTAACCCAGGCCAAAAAACACTAACGCATAGAAAATTAATTACTGTGTCGTAAATTTAATACTTTTTTTTTTTTTTTTTTTTCTTTGTCACTCCACTAAAATGTTGATTCAGGTTTATAATGTGGTCGTCTGACTCAAACTTGTAAAGGCAGACAAATGTGCGTATTTTATAATTAACGTAGTGGCTGACTGACTTGCTGCTGCCATTAGTCATATGAGAAACTTTATTTTCACAACAATTCTTTTTACAAATGTGTGTTTTACTATCAAATCTTATTATTATCAATCACAATTTTTTTAACGATAATTTTATCCAGTAAAAGTAACCTGTTATCTTCAAATAATAATCGTCTATTTACTTTTTCATTTTAAATATGTAAATATTTGTTTAAAGTTTAACTTTAAAAAAAGTTTATTATTAAATTTGTTTTAATTACGTTTAAAAAAAATATAATATATAGGAAAAAACCATCGCGGTTGGTATTAATTACGTTTAAAAAAATAATTAGAAAATAGTTGGTAGAGATTTAATTAATTGCAAATAATTTGCATCCCTAGTCCCAATTTACTATTTAAATTAGAGAATTTTCGCGTTTTATTAATTTTCAATTCAACGTGCTCTAATCTCTACCAACTATTTTCTAATTATTTTTTTTAAACGTAATTAATACCAACCGCGATGGTTTTTTCCTATATATTATATTATTAAATTTGGCACTTTAATTTGAATTTTTATATTTACATGTTATCTTCAAACTCTCACACACTGCCAGCTACTGTTCAACTCCCTTTCCCCAGTGTTTCCAATCTATCTATGTATCTAATCTTTATCATAATACAGTAAACTCGCAATCTTGTGAAATCACAAGGGACTCAGAAAGTGACCATTTTTTACAAAATTGAGAGCTTTAACATTGCCAAGCTTATATTGAAGTCTGCTGAGGACCCAACTGAGCATTTCACATAATCGAGAATTTCACAGAATTGAACTTTACAAAATCATAATAGTATATATTAACAAAATAATAATAATATTAAATAAATAATACCTAATAATATAAAAATAAAAAAAAACTTTTATAACATTAATCAAAGAAAAACAAAAAGTTCAACAATAAATTTGCAACCTAGAGCTTGCAGTAATATCCTTTGCTCAATATATCGTTTTTTTAATTAAAAATGTTGGCAGACTATTTTTCAATATAAGGCATGCTATTAATGTCAAACTAAATGTCAAATGCTTTCCTTTGATGAGTAGTGTTTATTTATGAATTATAAAGCACTTAATTACCATGGTTAATATAATGTTGAAGCCAATCCATGAGATTATAGTTAACTGAAGTTTAAACCTCACTGCTTGATAAATGGTTTGCAACAAAATATTTCTGATAATACAAGATCTTAAACATTAAAACTGCATTATATTATATGTAGCAAACAAATCAGTATTATCTATATTGTTAGCATTATTATTTGTGTTTTATTTGTTGATAAAGAAAAGGTATATAGTTTGGTTTGAAATAAAAACATAATGTTTATGCATGACGCACATTTTTAATAATTGCCATTATTATAACTTTAATATAAATTATAAAACATTCCCCCCCAGCAAAATCAAAAAAAAATTGTACATAGTATCAAATGTAACAAATTACAAACTAAACCAATAAGTATAAATAATAAATAATGACAATCTTTTTTTGGAATATATATATTATAACACTGAAATAATGGGGTGGATGCCTAAATCTACCTTAAAGCAGCACTTCAATATTTTACTCTTGACTCCCATCCATATACTCCCAAGTAACTCTGCCACTGCTTTATTATCTTTGGTTGGGAACGCATATATACAGTCAAGTGGGATGAATGAGGTGACTAGGAGACTTATTTGGCTAAAGTTTCAAAAATCATCTACTCCCTTATAACTTTCAAGCTCATAGAAATGTGAAATAAAAACTAAAGTATAGCTTCAATTCTTCATTATCTTTTAGTTTTGTATTCACGGTTCTATAAGCTTCAGTTCAGGCTTAAGTAATATTTGAAAATTTGGCCAAATTATCACCACTTGACTCTATGATGTTCCTTTTTTTTTTTTTTTTTTTTTTTTTTTTTTTTTTTTCCCTTTTCTCTAAATTTACACATCCACCCCTTGTATATACCTATATGTAACATCAATTAACTTTGGTACATCAATACAGGAGGTTCAGTCTACAAGCCAAGAAAGTTACTTGAGATCAAGTGCAGAAGCTATCTACAAGATTCCCCTTATCTATTTTTTTCCCTTCCTTCTTCTTCCGCCTCCCTCCCCCCCCCCCCCCCCCCCATCTAAATTTATTAAGGTGTGGATTATAGTCCAAAGAGTGAAGAGATAGAGGAGATAGATAGAGCTTAAAATTAATTAGACTGAACCTTTATAATATATTATATAACATCAAATCTATGTTGCCATCACATTAATTCCTTTTAGCATTCCTTTTCAAACCATTACACACAAAGCTCCACACAAAATGCTCCACAAAGGTGGACATTGTTACAACATTCTAAGCATGCACCATCATAAGGCTCGATATACTTTGAAAGACATATACATTAATCCAATTAAAACATTATACATAAATATAATGTTTTTGTTTTTTAATTTATTTCAATTAATCAATAAATTTTAAATAGAGTAACAATTTGAGTTTAAAAAAATACATGTACACAATTTATATACTATATAATACCAATTTTAGCAATTTTTATCTTTCAAAGTAGATCAATAAGTCTTCAGACCTCTAATAAACAATTCTAAATTACAATGAACATTTATTTTTTGACATAAATGTGCTTAACTATATTTTCTGACAAATCAAATAGAAAAAGATTTTTTTTTTTTTTTTTTATATTTATCTTTTCAAGTATGCCAATTTTTAATAGTCAAACTGAAGCTAATTAGCAAGTTAACTCAAATTTTAAGTACAAGGCCAATTTTTTTTTAATTGTAAATTAGATCAACTTAAGTTTGATAGTTAAAAACAGTTTCAATTTATATGATATTTAGAGTAGAATTTTTTTTTTTTTTTTTTTTCGTGTGAAATGTAGTATTTTAACAAACTTACATTTTATATTATCATATTAACAGTTACATTAAAAGCTTAAATTTTACAAGTATGTGAAAAGGGTATAGAAATATATTTTTAACATTACTATACTCTCCAAATTTTAATGGAACCCAGATAACAAGAAATTAATATAAATTGGAATACAATATGTGACTTTTTTTTTTTTTTTTTTTTTTTTTGTGGGAGACAATTTTGAGACTTATGCCTACACTGATATTGTGTTAAATATCCTAAATCCAGAAATGAAAGAAAAAATTCTTCCTTAAAAAGTTTCACTAAAATCAAGCATTAAAATGGTCCAAGCTATGTGTCCCTATATTATGACAGTGGTAATTTTGACCAAGCTTGACTAGAAGATTGGTTGAGCTAATTACTAATATGATTTTTAGAGACCAAATCTTAATAAAAAAATATTTTTTAATCAGTTTTACTGAGCAACTCTTTAAGATAACAAATATTTTATTGAAAATTTGTTCAGCACAAGTGTCAAAATTTCCAATAAAATAAATGTTTATCAAAGAATCCCCCATATAATTGATGAACAAATGCATTGTCATTAAAATGTTGGTCTCTAGATTAAATTAGTAGTTTAGATGAAGCAATCGTCAAGTCTGGTGTTGGTCAAAATGAACTGCAAACACAATGTAGCATAGAGAGGCATAACTTTAATCACTTTCACTCACTCTTGATTGCGTTGACAGTTTTTAAGAAAGATTTTACACTCTTTTATTTCTGGAGTAAGTACATAACTTAACTCAAAAGCAGTGTATGCTTAAGAATGACATGTTATACATTCCATAAAATAAAGAAGCTAAAAAGGAGTCAGTATTTTTCAGAGCGCATAACTGTCAACCATATGAGGTCTCAACATCAGTTCCTCCAAAAAAAAAAAATAAAATAAAATAAAAAATAAAAAAAAAAAAGGGTAACATAATGTTACACTTTAAAAAAAAATGAATTTAAGATTTATATCACAAAATAATAGGGTGAAACCATAAAGAAAATTATTAAAATTAATCAGAAGTCTTATATTAATTGTGCGTAGAAAGGAAAAAAAAGTACAAAATTTTTACTTTAATTAATGTAGAATAAATTTATGATAAATTTGAAAGAAAAGGATAGGAGAAACCAGCAAGGGCCTTACCATAGTGAAGAGGGTCCCATGGTTTGTTGAAAATCTTGCTAGCTCAGAGATAAAAAAACTAACAAATTGGAAATATTTTGTCAATAAACTCCAAAAGAGATGGAGTGTGTTATGCCTGTACTTACAGACTCAGAGAGAAACTATAAATGATCATTCATATAGTTTCTTGCCGAGTCTGTAAGGACTGATGAAGGCATTACATACTCCATCTCTCTTGGAGTTTATTACCAAAATATATTTCCAATTTGTTAGTTTTTTTTTATCTCTGAGCTAGCAAGATTTTCAACAAACTATGGGACCCTCTTCACTATGGTAAGGCCCTTGCTGGTTTCTCCTATCCTTTGCTTTCAAATTTATCATATACCTAACCAGAATAAAATTAAATAAGAATTAACATTTAAAGTGAAAGGAAATTTTCTGAAATTTAAAATTAGGAAGGCTTTCAATAAAATAATTGTGTTTATCTGGACCCTGGAATTCCGGAATCAATAGATAAATAAATATTGACATTGGTAACTAAATTTATCAGTCATTTCAATACGCTAAGCACTCATAGAATATAATTACACATTTATTTTTTAATTCTAAAGTAGCATGTAGTTTGGTTTACCATAAACACGTGGTCCAATAGTATATATTTAACATTAATTAGGCCTTTTTGAAACTCTTGCTTAATAAATTTGGTTCCATATGAAAATGCCAAATGTATTAATTATAGATGCTCGCATTAATTTAAGTCTCTATAATATAATACATAATGCCATCCATAAGGGAAGAGAAAGATGAACATTAATATATAACATTATTATTATTTACAACATATATAACAATTTTGATTTTTTTTTATTGATAAATTTTGGGTAATTATTTTATGAAACAAGTTGAGTTTGTGAAGGACTTTTAAATTATTAGGAACTTTTAGTATTTTTATAATGAAAAAGATTAAATATATATGTAGAAAATAGTAGGAGGATTTAAGCATGTTGAATTGAAAGAAGAATTGAAGAAGAAAGAAAAAAGCAATTTTAGTAACAATAAATTATTTAAAAAAAAAAAATGTAATAAAAAAAAAGCAAGTGTCAAAGAAATTAAAATAAAGTTTTACATATCAAATTTCTATGTTTTTCCCAATAAATTAAAAAAATACATTGGAAATTTTGCTTTTTTATAGATGAATATATTAATGAAGAATCAAATAATAATAATAATAAAGTCCTCGTAAAACTCACAATCACATTTCGTGCAAGCAGCCAATTATTTACATTGATGCCAATTTAAAATATATTATATATATATATTTTCCTTTCTTTTTTTTTTATTAAATATAAATATATTTATTTTTTCCAGATTAATATAATTTAAATGAAGTACAGTACAAACAAAATACTACTTTAGCAAAATGCTCTTCAGCATTTTCCACATTGAGCTTAATGGAACATCAATAGAAGAGAAGCAAGTTAAAGAAGAATATGATTATATTAATGCTCAATCCGAGAGATGTTTTATTCATTGCCACCAATTCAATACACAAATCTGATTTATTCAACTTCAAAATTATATACTTGATTAAAAAATTGCTGTGAAAAAAATTGAAATCTAATTTTTTTTTAAAAAATTAATAAATAAATATTATTTTTAAAAAAATTTAAACTATTCAAAATAACCCATCAAGAAATTATCAAATTTTGAAGTTAAATAAATTTACATGGAGGACAGTTGGATGTTTTGTATGTCCCTTGTTGATGTTGCTTAACTGATGTTGTTGTTGTTGATGTTGTTGATTTGTTGTTGTTGACAGAATTGTGGCTGATGTGGTGAGCAGTCCACTTACAGGGAGGTGGTGGTCACATTGCCAGAGTCTGGGGACTTTGGTAATGGTTCCTCCTCCGAAGGTGGTTCCACTGTAAACATAAGAAAGGCTTTAGTATTTGAACCAATATGTAAACCTATATACTCACACAACAATAATAAGCAGACACATAGCAAAAATAAAAATAAATGAAACATTGTGTTTGTGTTTTTTTTTTATTATTTATAATTTTTAGAGGCAATTGATTACAATACAATATTTTTACTTGTTTATATGTTTGTTGAAAAAATAATCAAGCGTACAGGTATGGCAACAAAAGTAAAAACAAAATAAAATCAAAATAATACAATTACAATCTAATAATAGTTACAGAATTTCTGGTGCTTTCAATGTAATTCAGCGTACTTGGAATTGATAGCCATGCATTATGTATTATGTATATGTATTAAAAAATAAATCTACAGTATTCCATTTTTGTTTTTCAATTATGTTATATTTTACACATAAAAAGTTTTTAAAACTTCGTGTTGCTTCATAAACTTATTATGTGTTTATGTATAATATCACAGGTAGAAAAATATGGCATTAATGCAGGGTAAAGAACGTCAAAATTACCCCGGATAGAAGAAATCGATCCTTCCGCATTGTCGGGCTCAATGTCCGAAGTTTGAACAATGGTCATCACCTCATCATAGGTGTCACTATAATTAGCCACATAATCAGCATCAGCAGCACTTGAGTAGGTATAGAAATAACCGAAGTAATGCTCATTAAAATACCTGTTTCTTATTGGCGTGACATATTGCAAGAGTCCATCGCGTGGTTCCTCTGGTTCATCTTCAACCGTCTGCAGAGTGATTCTGAACGTTGCCATTGCCTCGTTCTTGGAATTATTTTGCTTAATGGCAATTCCATGGAATGTCTCACTTCGCTTCAAAGTCATCCCCATGTTGCTTGTTGATGGTTGCGGTGAGGTGTATATATTAGTAGTAATGTTATTTACCACTCTGTTTCCTTGTGATTCCTGGCCACTTTTCTTTGGTTTTGCACCCTCTTCGTCTTCATCATCTTTTGCTTCCTCTTCTTCCTCTTCTTCTTCTTCTTCTTCTTCTTCTGCCATATCTTCATCATCAGAATAATCATTTTCATCATCAGGGGTCCTCTTTTCATCTCCACCGCCACCTCCATGTCCACTGCCCCCAGTGCCATTTGCCATTCCTGGATATTCTTCTGGGTGCTCAATGCGGTACCAAGTTGGAGTAGATGAATCAGAGCTCACATCACTTGTGCGCGTTGTTTTGCGGCAACAACTTGACGCTGCACCATCAGTGGGCTCTTTTTGTTGTTGTTCGTGCTCAAGTAGCATTTGCTTGGCCTGGACTTCGTGCATCTGGATTTGTTGCACTTTTTCATCGTGTAGGAGCGGTTTGTGCTCTTCGTCATACCGTTGCTTACGGGTGATTTTTTTTTGCTGGTACCTTTTTTTACGCCATTGCTTTTGTTTTTCAAGTTCCTCCTTTTTCTCTTTCTGCTGCTGCTTTTTTATTTCCTCATTTATTTGTTTCAGTAATGCCTTTTGGTGCTTCTTTTCCTTTTCTTCCTCGAATTTTCTCACTTCTTCTAGCTTTTTTTGCCTCATCTTCAATCGGGCAATATCCTGTTCCGCCTGAATTAAGAGCTGAGTACCTTTTTCTATAGCCATCTGCACGAAGCGATCAGCGGATGATGAACGCCAACCTGCTTTATTTCGGATCATCCAGGGATAATCATTCCCGTCAAAATACTTACGTTTTTCTACCTTCACGGCGGTAGCCACACCACTACGTGCTGACACTACTGGAGTATCAGGTTTTCTATCCGAGCGGCCTGTAGTGGTCATGGGCCGATTGGCTGGTGCACCAAAACTGAGTTTGCTAGGACGCTCAGCGAAACTGCTGCCGCTGGCGCCAAACTTCGCAGCGCTCGAGGCCTGGTGTTGTGGTGAACGACGAGAAGTAGATGCCTCCTTTGTCATACCAGCAGCCTCCTCAATGGTCATATCTCCCCCACTGGCCACCTACAAAAGAAACAAAAAATTAATTAATCAATTTACATGAGTTATATAATGTAAACCTTTACTAATTTTGTAAATCAAACAGAATAATAATAATAATGCAATTTATTTTGACTTTTGTGTACCGCTGTATTACAATAGACTTTTAAAAACTGAGTAAAAAATCTTAACAATATACTGTTTGGTTTAATCAGAAAGAAAAAAAAATTGCAAAACAATAATTATTCTCTTTTGAAAACAAAAGAAAGAAATATATTATAGCTTCGCTGGTTATTCTTTATAAGCCAAAGCAGAAAATGTGTGTGTGTGTGTGTGTATATATATAAGGCTATATATAAACGCATGCTGTCTTCCAGAATTAGTCTTTGAGAATTGTTTTGATAATATATATATATATATATATATATATATATATATATATATATATATATATATGATTTATTTATCAGTAAAATAAAGAATTAAGTGTATATTGTATCAATTTAATTCATTTTTCATTTTTAAAAAATATACAATATATATTTTAATTTATTATTTTTGTCTCAACGTGTTAATTGGCAATTTTTAAGTTTTTTTTTTTAATTTTTTTTATTTATTTATTGAGCCCAACAACACACGAGGATTCTTCTACACACGGTGTTATAGTTTATATATAATTATACTACGCTAGGTTACAAATCTTTTGAATTAGAATAAGTGTATTTTATGTACAACAACCGCGCTATGTTAAAATATTTGATAGACAACTAAGCCAAGAGTTGTTTCTTATATATCCTGTTGTACAATTGGTTTGAAAGACTTTACGATGAAAATTTGAGAATTCTTAATTAAATTACAATTCGGGATTCAAGTTTACAAATTGACTTGAGTGATATATAATTTTTGTTATTTGTATAAATTTACTAAATAGTATATCGGTTATAAGAAGAAGAAAATTATATTGATGTAAAATTAAAATACCAAAGACCAAAGACTGAATACGTCACTGATTTACTTTTGCTAAAACAAGTGCACTATTTCTGACGAATAAAAACGAAACAAATGTTATTTAATGAAATACGTAATACGGAATTATTTATCTGATTTATTCTATAACATGGAATAAAAAAAAGTATTCAGAAATAAAGTAACTCAAATTTTTCTAAAAAACTCCAAATAAAGGCTTAAAACTTGCATAATTTCTAATTTTATTTCTTAAAAAATGTCTGCTATAAATATAGGAACGCATATGGTGCCCGCATGCATTCGGCACCGGCTGCTTTGTTCATCTCTCTCCGCAAGAGAGGATGACACTTGCGGCCGGTGTCGGGTGTGTGCTCTTGCGTCGTATGCGTTATTCATGTTTAAATAAGTTAAACTAAATTATATAATCTACATTATATCAACAAATGTGTTAGTTAATTATAAAATAATTTAAAGTATAAATATAAGTGATACAATAAAATGCTGAATTATCGCTGTTTTCTATCAAAAACGGCCAAATTAAATATTTAAAATGTATAATTTAAATTGTATAAATGATTAAAATATTACCATAATTGTAATGAAGTTTCAATAAGTTTCAAAAAAAAAAAAGGAAGAATAAGAAGAAGTAGGGAGAAAATATATAGATAGTAAAAGAATGTAGTTAAGAATTGTTATTAAGTGATTTAAATATATTATAAATACTACATAAATATGTTAAAAATAATATTATAATGTTTTATTAATAAAATAATGTATAAATGACTATTTTTTCTCTCAAATATAATATTGTATTATGTCTTATAAATAAATAGAAATGCATATTTATGGTTCTTCTTTGTTAATTATGTATATTAAAGCCATAGACCACATAAAACAACATGTGATTTTTAATGAATAAACACGAAATGGGATCTTCAAAACTGATGACAATTTTTACCAGAATGTTAATGTAGCCTCACGAGAGAGCTTGAAAATACTGTTAAGTATGCAATTTGCGTGAAAATTCATGTCTATGACGTCAGAAACATGCAAAAATTAGTATGAAAATGTTGTGTGGGTTGCATAAATAGAATTAAATTTTCTGATCACTGCTACGGGGCTACTGTTGGGTTTTGAGACAGACTAATATTATTTATGTAAATCCCATTACGTGTTTTGTGATATAAATGCTTATGTTTTTCTCTGGTCTATTCCTTTAAATATAATGAAGAAATACTCTGACTAGTGATATTGTTTAAAGAAAGTCAGAGGACCATGTAAGTGGGTTGTACCTTTTTTGGCCTCTAATAAAAACCATTTATTATTATTATTAATAATAATACTGTATGCTCACGCAACGTTTCAGTATTATTGTATATCGTTAAATTACGTGTTTAAAACAGGCAGCGACAATTTAATATTCTAGCATTTTATTTGCACTTTT
Source organism: Ecdyonurus torrentis (assembly GCA_949318235.1). NCBI lineage: Eukaryota > Metazoa > Arthropoda > Insecta > Ephemeroptera > Heptageniidae > Ecdyonurus > Ecdyonurus torrentis. The sequence goes on from OX439127.1 coordinate 56,702,198, forward strand.
TATTTTATTTATTTTTTATTTTTTTAATTTTTTTTTTGTTTATTTTTTTTAATATTATTACGTATAGACTGACCTCTCCTATTATATACTACTTTGAATTATAAAACAAAATACTCACAAGGTAATCATCATCCATTAAGAGGTTCCACGTATTGTTATACATGACAAATTGATTGTTGGCAAATTCGCGCTCTAATTCTAGATCATTACTCTTACGTGGGTTGTTAGAGGGGAGATCAATAATTTCTTCAGCAACTGGGAGCAACTGTTGAAATGCAATAAAATAAAAATAACAAAGATTAAAAAAAAAAAAAAAAAAAAAAAAAAAAAAAAAAAAAAAAGTTAATCTTAAATCTGTATGTAATTTCAGTTGATTGACATTTTGAACAAAATGCTATCTGAAGAAATGATGTATGGAATGGGTGATGATGTATGCGCAAAAGTTATTTCAAATCCTTTGCATTAAAAGAAACAATGGTCAAAATATATATTATTATTTAATCGTGTGCAAAATGATACTCCATAGCAGAAAAGTACAAGATGTAAATTTTGCAATTATCTCAGACTTGTAGAAAGTAAAATATTTCCCTTTATGTTTTAGATTATTAAGAAATGTATGCTACATATTTATTAGATTTTTCTCGCCGTAATGTCAATAATATTTGTACTGTTATGTTATATTAAAAATAGCAATCATTGGTGACAACTGTCAAGTGCATAATTTATGGAATCCAATTTTACTGTGCTATAGTGACTATGCGGAGTGTATAAGCATAGTATTATAAGCATAGCATATTTACTATTGTTATTGGTAATAATAAAATTAACAAATTAGCAAATTTTGTAAAATATGAAATTATATGAGGTGTATAAAACTGAGAAATTAATTTAAAATAAATTTACATATAATTTTAAAAAGGAGTAAAATATTTTGTTTGTCTGCTGTTCATACTGTTTTTATTTCACGGTTCCACATTTTATTGCCGAATATTATTATTAAGATTACCGCAAATATATGGTTTGGTTTTGGTGTCCAATAAAAAAATGGGTAATTCATTCGACAATACACGTTGTAAAATTTAATTTACATATCTGCAATTAAATATAACATTATATGAATATATTTATTTATTGCATACGTATTTATTACTATATGTACAGTGCTTCTCTAATTTCATTTATTAATTTTAAATATTTTAATATGTTGGTAGCGCTGCCTGAGATTCCCATTCAATCCACAATATAAAAGCAGAGGATTTTTTTTTTTTTTTTTTTTTTTTTTTAGAAATGAGCGAATGATGAAACGTTAGATGAAAATATAGCAAAACTTAAAGAATTAGTTTAACAATGATTCAGCTTTTATAAGGAATACTCACAGATGTGTGATAACCTTCACACAGCTTTTTCCACTTGTGATTGAATTTTGAGAATATATTTGATGTCAACCTATTCTCAAACGTCGTATTTTGCCGTAGCTGTTGGATAATAAGAAGAAAAACATAAAGAAACAAACAGATAAGTTAAGACAAAAATCAATTAAAGCATTAAGCGTCATTGATTCATTTAAAATTAAGTAAAAAATAATAGTCTTTATTGTTCAAACAAAAAATTAGCAGCAGATGAATTATAATAATAAGTTATAATTTATTGAATAAAAGGCGCAGTCAGGACAATGAGTCCTATCAACTGAACTACAAAATTATTACAAACGTAATTAGTAATTACGTACAAAATTAGTTTTATTGATTTAATTTTTGCGTTATTATAATTCAACAAAGTTAAAGAAATATTGATTGATTGGTAATCAATTTTCAATTACAAGTCAATAAAAAATATATAATACAGGTATAAAGCACCCATGTTCATTAATTATTTATATATTTAGATTCAGATTAAGGGAGTAGGGTACCGACGTCAGCCATTAGACTCAAACTTTTATCGTCAAAAAAATCTGAAATTTTGCACAGTGATACTTCAGCTTGAGTCAATTTCAAATATATAAAAATTTTGGGGGGTCACCGTGCAAATTAATTTTATATGATTTTTCGACTTCTTAAGCCCATAAGGTCCAGTGTTGAATTCAACAATTTGTTTCTTTTTTTTTTTTTTTTTCCGGGGTGGTTAAACATCTTGAAACTTTTATCACGGCTACACAATGACACTAAATTTAAACCCAAAACACGTTCTAGTTTTTGAGATATAAGGTTGGTACCCTACTCCCTTAATTTAAAAAAAAACAACTTAATTATACTATTTTTGTGAGCTAGAATCTCTTTGATGTTAAAAAATATTAAATAATTAATTGGTTAAATTAGGTTTTAGGGCCAGGTGTCAAGCCAAAACCTTGACCTTTCAGTTTTTTTTTTTTTTTTTTTTTTTTTTATTTATATATATATTTTTTTATGAAGTCAAATATAGAGCATTGAAAAAAGAAAACAATAAGACATGCAAATGAAAGAAGTTAGAAAATAATTTAATCTATAAGAAAGACAAATGATAAAATTGTGTAAAATAGTTACCTTATTCTTAATGTATATATTACGAATACAAATTACTCGCAAATTGTGATGGAAAACTTTCTCCACCCGTTTCTCTAACATTAACTGAAACATGTTAAAAATTGATAAAAAAAAAACAAAAATAATACATGCCAATATTGACTTGACTATTAACTCTAATTGACAAGTATCGAAATAAAAGATACTATCGATGTTTACAATGACATCGAACTAAATAATATAAATTGACAAATAATCAAAGAATTATATCGCACGATAGTACTATTGGAACGTTTTTGTTTTTGTGTAGCTGCTGTATGCCACTATTTCGCTAACAAAGCCACCGATCAACTTCGGGCTACCTAATGGAAATGTTTATCTTCTACAATATTAGTGAGTATCTAAAGAAATGCGGCTATGTTTTTTTTGTTTTTTTTTTATTTTTTTTTTTTACTTTGTGCATTCTTTTAAACATTGATCAAACTACTTTAGAACTTATATATTTACTAGTAGATACAAAAAAATAATATATTGATTATTTCAAATGACCTTTTTAATGCAATTTTGTCACTTTCGTTATAATTATAGAGTCAAATTACAATAACCATACTTGTTACTGTAAGGTACTATTGCAGCCTAATTTCAATACGAGTGTATCACGCTTAACAGTAATTATAAATACGTACGTTGCGGCGCTCTTCGTGGGCACTCATAGACTCCATGATCATGTCTGCTGTCGTCGCATTGCGACGTGAAGTAAGCCTCGGACCTGAGGGAACTTCTTCAGCAAGGAGATCTTCAGTATCCCCATCATAAGCCAGGCTTCTTTGCGCTGCTAAGCTGAAGAGGTAGCGCCGGTGACGCTGTAACATGGAAGTCACTCTTCTAGTTAGTAAGGACAACTATACAAGTATACACAAAATATACACATAATAACATCGCCTTTCTGCATTCTCGGTTCCAAGTACTATATACATATTACAATGGAGGTTATTGGTTTAAAAGAAAAAAAAATCTTACAATGTTTCTATGTCTTAAAACAAGTAAAAGTATTTCTAGTATTTCTCATTAAAATATCTCCGGAATCAGTGCAGTAATTTTCTTAAGAATCGCAAAAAATAATACTAATATAAACTATATATAATAATAATAGTATAGCAATAAAAGAAAAGAAAAGAAAAAAAAAAAAACAATAAGCTTAGCTTTTCCCGCGCGCTATAACGATAAGTTTCATTGCAAGTTTTGGCTTCTTAAGGCATATCAAACCAAGTCGCCAAAGAATGTTGTATAAAAATCATCTTGTAGTTATTGAAATGTGCCGCGTATTTTAATTATTTATATAAACATGGATATAAAATGGATGCTAATAATTGAAATTTACAATTTTTAATAATAATCATATGATTACTGATTTTATTTTATTATTTATATTTATCAAAAAAATAAAATTAAAAAAAAAAGTTCATTATTTACATATATTATTTTATTTTATTTCCATTCCCCATTGTGGGATTCAATAAAAAGTATTTTAGAGTCATGACTGCCCCGCTTTTGCCCATATTACGTATTGAAGATTATGTTCAGAGTTAAGAAAAATTCAGTTCGTTAGTGTAACACTTCTTTAAAGATTTATAATTTGACAATTAATTTAGCTTGTTGTATATTATGTATGCGTATTAAATTTTAAATTGATGTGTATAGCAATGCAATGCGTAAAACTTAGGAGGTTAGTGGCTAGCTTTCAAGTTTTTGTAACTTTTATATTTCAACAACAAGAATAACTTTAATAAGTGTAACTTCAGCTATTAATATTCACCACATAAAGTATTATAAAGTTACGTGCCCCTGTCTGGCGTTTTGATTTTATAAAAGATATAAGTTCATGAATATGATTTTTATTAAAGTTCCTTTTATTGGTAAAGAGTATCCATATTTATATAAATCATTAAGCGTGTTATGTTATGAAGAAATCGGCATCAACACTTTGTCGTAATGTTTTCCGAAATAAAACTAAGATAAACTTATACTAACTCATCTTACTCCAAAATTTGATCGTCCTTTCTGAGATTTTAGTGATTAGAAATAAATAATTTGTATAATTTTGTGGTCTATTTGATTAAGTTCGCTTAGAAAATTATGATTTTTTAATATTTTATTATTTATGTTTTAATATGAAATATTACTAGCTACATTTTATGGCTACGGTTTCCTGTATAAAAAGGCCTGTCTGTATGCGCCGCAATGACGTTGAGTATTATTATGAATTAAGTGTGATTTCACTTTATCATTTTTATAATTGATCTTCTGGTCATGTCAATTAAGCTTTTTAGAATATAACATTTTTTTAGAGAAGAAGGGACAACACATGGAGAGTGAAAAAAAAAAAAAAAAAAAAAAAAAAAAAAAAAAAAAAAGGTGAATTTTAATATTCTTAATTAGTAATTACAGACTCGAATCAATACAGATTTCTAGCATGATTTTTGATTTAATATTACTATTTGTAATAAAATGCCTCTTGGCTAACTCCACAATAAATTTGTACAACATTTTATTATTATTATTTTTGCAAGTTATAGAAGTTAGAGTCTTAAGATATACGCATTAACTAGCCATGACTATATTTATATTATATATTATATTATATATCTAAAAAAAAGGAAAAAAACAAAAAAAAAAAAAAAAAAAGGAAGAAGGTGAAGAAGTGAAATAGTATAAGTAGCAAATCGGGCAATAACTTTTATACTCCCCTTGTTTTAGTGTTAAAAATGCAATGCATTAAGAAATGAAAATATCCAACTTATACAGGCTTTATGCTTTATGCTTTGTTTTTTTTTTGTTTTTTTTTTTGTTTTTTTTTTTTTTTTTTTTTTTTTTTGTTTTTTTTTTTTTTTTTTGTGACAAAAACTTAGTATTTTGCCATGAATTAATAACAATCAAAGTTTGCGTTAAAAAAGTACAAATGATCGAGTATGAAATGGTATAATTAAGAGACATGTTTACTTGTATTGATAATAATATAAAGATGGTTACGAAAAAAATGAAAATAATAATATTAAAAAAGATTGAAAAATAACAAAAAAAAATGCAAGTGTGTGTCCCGTTAACCTTTACAAGGAACTGTCATAAATTTAAGACGTATGACCATGTCATATTATTACAAAAATAAAGTAAATTGCTGTGAATTATTAACCTTGCTCTACGTTCTAAGGAACAAAATTAGTACTTGGAGAAAAAACTTTAATCTCAACAATATCCGCATATAATGCAAGGTTTATCTATATAAACCTTGCATATAATGTATATTAGATATTCAGTCAGTCGTGTCCAACATTAATGTCGAAATAGAGCAAGACTTTTGCAATTGAAGTTTATCATAAAACTGTACTATAAATATGTTACGAGGATAACAATTTAATCTTAAAACGTCGTAGAAATTATGTTCCATTTAAATTATTGGGCTTCAATAAATGTATTAAATAATAAATAATAATATATATTATTATTAAATGTTAATTGTAAATAATGAGTAGTCTTGTTATAAAAACCAATAAAGACAAGGTATAGTTTATAAAAACTGCCTGGGTCAATCAAATGTCTTATTTCAATGTGTTACACATAACAATTTGTAATTGTTTCCCCAGTTATGTGTGTGCGCAAGGGACACTGTCCTCCCCCTCCCCTAACTATTGCTTGGCGCCACTGATTATATATGATAAGCTTGACAACTTTCTGCTCTTGCGTAATACACTCAAATTGTAAAGTATGCAACTTTCCACACAGTGCAGCTACCTAGCGAGAAAACCATGAACTACTTGGTAAACTTAAACTATTGTACTTTATAATCAATCAATTTTCACCCTGAGTCTCGGATATTTTAATTTCTAATCGCGAACTCAAACAAACAATAATAACAATACTATAATAACTCTTTCTTTTCTTTTCTTTTTTCTTTTTTTTTTTCTTTTGCGAGCCACGTGATCTTTTGAAGTACCAAACACTTATTTCAAATGATTTTAAATAACACAACCTGACGTAATTTTTATGAATTTTTTTAGTTATCAGTTAAGGCAGCACAAGAAATTAAGTTTTTATATAACTTCAATGGCCAGTTTTCATGCATGCCAAATAAAAATAAACACAAATTTGTTTATAGTACTATTAAAAAATCTTCACAACGCTTAACTTTAAATTACAAAAACTTTATTATATTGATAGATTAAAAAGATTATTTTCAATTTTGTGAAAAGCCACACGTACTACTGACTATTATGGATAAAGTACACTCGATTCAGGAGCACAATTCTCAAGCACTTGCAATAAAATATAGCCACAATTTTTTTTAAAAATCCTGCGTTCAAATCTCTTGTGCGCATGTTCGTTCCTACGATTTAAGTCTCTCAAGAAATAACAATGCATGAAATTTAAACAATGCCAACAAGTGTGGAACGTTAGCGACGACTTAGTATAGAATCAGAGTATTATTATTATATACAAGTCTCACTTCTTTTCTTTTGATTTGACTAAATAACATTTAAAATATTAAAATTATAATAAAAAGCGAGGAGCACTAATTATAATTATGACTGATTAATATTGTTTTACATTGAGTATTAATTGAAATTTTAGAAGTATGTCATTGAGGAAGACTACAAAATTTAAGGGGTAATTTTATTGCATATTCTAAAAGAGGATAAATCGTTCTAAATCGATTAATACACGATTTTCTATGTTTGGAGTTCATTAAGTATTTTTAATTAATTTTTGAAAGTTACCTAATGACGTCACAGGCTGCAAATTATGTATGTAGGCATATGAAAAGTTGCAGCCTGTGACGTTATTTTACGCGCAAAAGTCGCGACTTTCAAAAATTAATTAATGAACTCAAAAATTAGAAATTCACATATGTATCAATTCATGACAATGAACTCTTTTAGAATATGCAATAAAATTACCCCCTGATATATTTTAGTCTTCCTCATTATATAATCGATTGTAAATTTAAAATAAAAGTGTAAATTATCATAACCTGGCCTCAGCTTGCTTGTAAATTGGGATGAATTGATATTAATTATGCTGCACCTATCAATACTTCATAAGAATGTGACTACATATTTTGTAAGTTAAAAGATGGTGCGTGATATCTCGTGTCGACTGCATTGTAGCAAAATTTAGACGATCTCGTTGATTGATTCAAGTGCGTATTTATGATGATATGCGAATATTTATGAAACAAAGTCTTGTACTACGATTTATTGTTTCCCCGCAGTTCGAATAGAGGATCAACTAATTTTAAAGTGATTGTATTAAATTATTTAATTAAGGGAGAGATGTAGGGGGAGGGAGGATAGGGGGAGGAATGGGAGAGAGGGAGGAATGGGAGAGAGGGAGGAATGGGAGAGGGAGAGGAAGGGGGAGAGGGAGAGGAAGGGGAGAAAGGGGGAGAGGGGAGGAAGGGGAAGAGGGGAGGAAGGGGAAGAGGGGAGGAAGGGGAAGAGGGGAGGAAGGGGGGAAGGGGAAGAGGGGAGGAATGGGAAGGGGAGGAAGGGGAAGGGGGAGGAAGGGGAAGGGGGAGGAAGGGGAAGGGGGAGGAAGGGGAAGGGGGAGGAAGGGGAAGGAAGGGGAAGGGGAAGGGGGAGGAAGGGGAAGGGAGATTTTAAAGTTTAAAAATCAAAGTATTGTAGTAATAAGATATAGAATTATTAATGAGTCCATCAAACTTATTAGACTTTCTGACACCGTAAATATTTTATCTGCATGTGCCCAAACTGCATTCGCTGCAGCCGTGTAATCAAATATGCAACGCGATACGGGATGAAGTAATACTCAAATAATTTCTATCAAAATATTCATTACATCATATTTCTTTTATATCTGAATAATTACAGATTGCGCTGGTTTTTGTAACTATTCCATATAAGCAAATCAGTTGTCATTTAACTGAAACGTAAAAATTTATCTATAGAGTTATTTATTTATTTTTCAATATAGATATTAATTAGAGTCAATGATTGAAGAGCTGTTATTATTATAAATAATATTTGGCTTGCTGTAAAATTTTATGTGTTGCTATAAACTGTAGTAAAGTTTTTTTTTTTTTTTTTTTTTTTTTTTTTTTTTTTTTTTTTTTTTTTTTTTTTTTTTTTTTTAAGTTATAGGCAAATTATATTAGTTGATAATTTTAATACAAAAACGAGAAACTTAAAATTTCAATAAATATGAAGCTTGTTCTTATGAAGTAAAAATATAACATATTGATTAGGCTATCTTTTTTAAAGTTTCGTAAAAGCAAAGCAAAGCAAAAAAAAAAATAATAATAATAATAATAAAATAAAAGTTTTAATATATTAGTGCTATAAATTCTTATATATTTAAATTTTGCAACGATGCAAATAGGATGTATGCGCATGACATCATGAATGCGCTTCGACGCCATATTGGAATAATGAATAACATTGCTTAGCATAAAACTTCAAACATTGGTTTTGACGATTTTCTTTGAAAAAGTAGTATATATTTTTTTTAATTATTATTATTTTCCCCGCATATTTGAAAACCTAATTCAACCTATTAAAAACATCAATGCTCTCAAATATATAATTATGCTTAATATTTTTAAACTGGAAAAAGTGATATTTTGCCATACCAGCCGATGTTATTTAGTGCTCACATATGGCGTCGACTTTTATATGAATGTAGAATAAAGCCATGCAGCAGAATTATGTTGCAAAGTAAGCTACGCGATTGTCTATTTTCAAAATATTCGCATATCATCGTCATAAGATTTCTATTATCTAATATATATCTAAAATAAATTAAATAAAAATTAATAATAAATTAAATGATGTAGAATATTGTGTAAGTGACATAACAAATCTAGAAATTAAGGCACAATTTATAATATATCAATTTTTAAAGTTGTTGCAAACATTACTGATGAAGCCTAATTAATGAAGATTACAAGCATTCTGTAAAAGTACAACACGGACAATACAACATAAAAACATACAAGTTCAAATAAGTGCTAAAAATATATTAAACCGTTTCACAAATGTCTGATCAAATAATTATGAAGTATGTATTAGCAATTTTTTTTTTTTTTTTTTTTTTTTTTGACAATCTCCCTCTGAAGATAATTGCAGCTATTTTAAAAGTTCAAAAACAAATATTTGTGATTTTTTAATCTTGAAAAAATATTAATATTTAAGTTTAGTATAAGATTTTGAAAACAGATTTTTAAAATGTTAATTGTTTTTATATTGATTTCATTTTCAATTCAACTCTAAAAGTTTTATATAAATTTTCCTTCGCGCTTCATTATTATTTGATCAGTTTGTTACTTGTTATTAGATTAGAAACAATTTAAAATTTATATTTCAATAATTGTACATGATATTGATGAAATTTAAGCATGAAATTGCAATACTTTTTTTACTTTTAATTTGGAAAAGTTGAAAAAAAAAAATTTTTGATATCACAAAAAGTTTGTTGAAATTCTTCAAGGAAACAAAAGTTCAAGCTTGATGTTGTGTTAAATTTTTCGGAAAGTCTTTGATATGTATTGTTATGTATTGTATCGATATGTATTGTTCCATAATTCTGTGTCTTCATCACAATTATTGTAAGTTCAAAACACGAATTGAAATAATTGAAAAAGTTATCACTTAAAGTTTTTTTTTTTTTTTTTTTTTAATGTAAGTCTTGATAATAATTTGTGAAATAATTAAAAGAAAGAAATTTAAAAGTTTTTGATTGATAACCACAAATCACACATTTCACACAAATCACAAATTTCAAACAAACACTCTTTGTCATGACAAATTTATTCATAGAAAAAAAAAGTCACAAGAAGAAAATTTAAAAGAGAAAAAACTTTAAAGTTAAGAACTGCATAAAAACTTTACATAATTAAACACTATTTTCACATCTAACGTCTTTCACTTGACTTTCTGCTCACTCCTGAGTTGGTTTTAAGTTTTTGATCCAGTGGTCAATGTCTTCACATCACTTTTTCAACTTTTCCAAATCATTTTATATTTCAACTTTTCCAAATCACTTTTAGCACTTATTAAAACAATTGGCTACTTACCGTTGACCGGGGGTGCTTTTCACGGCTGCGGTCCATTCCTTGTTTGCTTGAATACGTAAAGACTGACGAGCAGTAGCTTGCTAGCTGCGTCTTCTCTCAACGAGAACAAAATACGAAGTAAAGGAAGGGTCGTTCGCTCTCTCACTGCTAGCTCGCAGCCTGAGCGCCCTCAGCGGCGCAAGTGGTGGTGGGGGAGGCGGGCGAACCTCGGGTGGCTCGTGCCTATATAGCGCACTCTAATATCACCCATCGTGCTACAGCAATACACAATCAATTGTAATACAATCAGTGCATGTGTGCAAACTTACAATGCACTGTAATGATGGTCTATTTTCCTAAAATATGCATATGAGCATTTTTTGTTTTATGTTTTAACCTAAATGCATATTTAACTCCTCCCTTATCATTTCATCATTTTCATTGGTTACAAGAAATGGAATAGCCTGATTTCAACGGTTGGGGTTGGGGTACCTAACTGTCTGCTAGTGCCACCTGACTTTGAGGATCTAAACGTCAATTTTTACAAAATATAACATAGGAATCGAGGGGAAAAATAAAATTGTATAATATGCTATATATCAAACAAGAAATAATAAGGAAAAATAATCGAGGATAATTTTACTTCATATTCTAAAACAGGACATTGTTCTAAATCGATTCATACGCGAATTTCTAATTTTTTAGTTCATTAAATATATTTAATAAATTTTTAAACTTGTAAAATGACGTCACGGTTGGCAACTTATGCATGTGGACTTAGGACAACCGTGACACTATTTTGCGACTTTAAAAAAATAATTAAAAGTACTTAACGACCTAAATATCGGAAATTTGCATATCTATCGTGCAATCAAATATAATGAAATATAATGAAATAAACAGGATTTGATAATTTGAAAGAAATTTATGTTTCATCATAGATTTCTTGAAGGAAATTTTTTTTTTAATAATTTAAACTTTAAATTTCAAGTATTTAGTATATAATAGCACGTTAAGAGCGATACAGACGTAGAGCACGGTGGAGCCCCACTTTTGACAAGACTCAGACATTTGTTTTCTCTCTCAGCTGCTCAGCCTGTCTGTAAGGCGGGGTTTCCATGGTTACCTGGTTACCCCAATTTGAAAGCACTATAGCTTTGATTTTTAGTGCGGCTAGCGTTGCTCTGTTCTAATCAGACATAGCTTACAATGTAGAGCATCGTTTTCAACTCTGAACATATAAATACATTTATTTGTTTGTTTGTTTGTTTGTTTGTTTGTTTGTTTGTTTGTTTGGTATTTTTAAATGTATTATACACGCTTTAACAATCATACATTAATTCAATTTAATTCTTGTCAATTCATACTTGAATTGAATTAAAATTGTATAAATGAATTTGTCTATAGATACGTAATGCGGTAATATAAAATAAACTTCAACAATTAAAATGAGTAGATTAAATTTCAATAACGAGTTGTATTTATTTCTCTAAGTAGTGAAATAATTATAGTAATAATTATGTAGTAAACATTGTACTCTATTATATATTTTTATTCAATTTTTTTAATCCTAAATTAAATTTCATTCAAAGATTTTACTCATTTAGTGTTTAAATCTTAAAAAGTTACAAAATTAATAATTTTATAAAAAATAAGATGGGTAAAAATTTGAATATTTGTATAAAATTTGTATTGCACCTGTTTGTATGTGTGTGTGTGTGTACAGTACTTATATAATACATTATAATGCTGCATGTATTCTTATTCTTTATTTATTAATTATCTCTAATTTTATTACAAAAAAAAATCTTTCAACTGTAAAGTTAAATATGATTTGCAATACAGTAAATAAATAAAAAGTATATTATATACAAATATAATTTCTTTTCAATCTTTAATATAAAAATATCCTGATTTGATTTGTGATTTGTACGCAACATAAAAGTAGAAACCAAATATAAAACTTTTCATACTACTAAACCATATTAAAGCTTTTATTTCTCTCTAAGACAAACTTAACATGTTTTAGTAAATAAAATAATGAAGTTAAAACCTTTTTTTATGTCCTTTTAAAAAAGTGGAATTTTGAATAAGTTATTATAAAAGTGTCAACTATTTGTTTGCATGATTGAAAAAAAAAGTGAAAGACTTTGTTTTTAATTTTACTGAACATAAAGTGAATCAGCTAAAGGAAAGCTTTAATGTAGCTCTTAATTGTATTGAAGGCAGATGCAAAACGATAAACTCGACACTTGTGAAATACTACACAGGAAAGAGTATCAGTCCTCGCAATAGATTTCAGGTTGCATTTTTATACCATGTTTAAATTTTCTGCTGCGTTTGGCACAGATATCAGAATTATGTTCCTATCTCTGTCTGGTTGGGTCTTTTTGGTTATCGTCTTTCATTTCAGGATGTAATTCATAGATATATATCTACATATGTATAAAAGTTATATTATTATTTGATAATGAGAAATAAGAGAAATATTTCGCAAGATATTAAAGTCTTGTAACCATATACATATTTTATGAATTATAAAAGAACAAAGCAAACGATGTAAAAAGAAATTATTGCTCGAAAAACTCTATAGTGAAAATTTATTTTATAATGGAAATTAAAAATAGTGTACTTTTTTTTTTTTTTTGTATTTTTGTAACCTAAAATAACTTGAATAAAACAATTTAGTTAAACAGTTTGAATTGTATGACAGCTTGGCAAGACCTAAAAATAAACTTTTCCCACCTCCGCGTTTTCCGTTTCTTCCCTCGTTGGTTTCTCACTTTTTTTTTTTTTTTTTTTTTTTTTTTTCTTTTCCTTCTTTTTTTTCCCAGTGGTCAATCAAAAACTGAAATATCAAATTAACGTTTATAATATTTCTGTATGTTAACGTAGTATACATGTATTACATTAACCAAACTGATAATTAAAAATCCTTGAGAAAAATTAATTTTAAAGCTATTATTTCTGAAAGTATTAGTTTTTCTTTCTTTCTTTCTTTCTTTCTTTCTTTCTTTCTTTCTTTCTTTCTTTCTTTCTTTCTTTCTTTCTTTCTTTCTTTCTTTCTTTCTTTCTTTCTTTCTTTCTTTCTTTCTTTCTTTCTTTCTTTCTTTCTTTCTTTCTTTCTTTCTTTCTTTCTTTCTTTCTTTCTTTCTTTCTTTCTTTCTTTCTTTCTTTCTTTCTTTCTTTCTTTCTTTCTTTCTTTCTTTCTTTCTTTCTTTCTTTCTTTCTTTCTTTCTTTCTTTCTTTCTTTCTTTCTTTCTTTCTTTCTTTCTTTCTTTCTTTCTTTCTTTCTTTCTTTCTTTCTTTCTTTCTTTCTTTCTTTCTTTCTTTCTTTCTTTCTTTCTTTCTTTCTTTCTTTCTTTCTTTCTTTCTTTCTTTCTTTCTTTCTTTCTTTCTTTCTTTCTTTCTTTCTTTCTTTCTTCTTCTTCTTCTTCTTCTTCTTTTTTTATTAAATACGGCAAAAATAAATATGATAATTTTTTTGTTTAATTTATAATATTATTTCATATTTACAACATTATAATTAACAGAGATACTGTTACAATCAGTGCAAATAATGTTAATTGCATTATACGATCTTTTAAGGTGTAAGCGTTAAGCATAATAAGAAACATCAAATAAACAATCTCTCTCTCTCTCTCTCTCTCTCTCTCTTTCTGTGTGTGTGTGTGTGTGTGTGTGTGTGCGTGCGTCTCTCTTTCTCCCACGGTAAGAAACTGTCTCCTGTCTACGAGTGTTTTTCTCTGTCTCTGTGTCTAAATCCCTACTTCCGCGTCTCACAACTTTTCGCTCAATGATTCTATGTTCGGCATTTGTCGCGCGCTTGTTCTCCCCTTGAAGCTGAGCGCACCACCACGCTTCTCACTCAATCTCCCTCTTCCCTACCTCTATATTTCTTGCGTATTACATCTTTGTAGTCAAACTTTTGTTGTTGTTTTCATTTGGTTTAGTTTTTTAGTTTACTGTTTTACATACAGCTAAATGCACGTACAAAATAAAAATCTGCATACTTTGTACGAAATAATTATATATATATAATAGCAATATATTATAGCAATAAATTTTTTAATTCATTTGTACATTAGTGCAAAATCATTTTTTTAAAAACAAACGTATTAAAATAAGCGTGCAAAAGTGCTATAAGAAAATTCCAAAATAATTAGACAAAGTTATTGTCTGGTTTTATATTTTATCCACCCTACAATTTAAGTTTTTAAGTTTTTTTTTTTTTTTTTTTTTTTTTTTTTTTTTTTTTTTTGATCGCACAAAATTAACTGACAGCACGTTTTGAAATATTTATTTATTGATTTAATTATTCTTCTTCTGTATTGTTATTATTATTATTTTGTATTTACATTGGATTTAAGAAGGAATAAAAAATCTTTCTACCTCGTACACTAGTAGCTAATCTAGAAACGTTCCAATGAGTTTCTTCATTTGAAAATCTCACAAAAAAAAATGGTTTAGAATAGAAATTTATATGATTTTTTGTTTGTCAAAGAAACTCAATAAAAGAGCACAAGCAATTCAAACAACACGATAATCTTTCTGGATGTTCCTTTGTATTCCATTATTACGAGAATTGCTTTTAAATAAATGAATAATAATAATAATATTATTATTTCCTTTATTATTATTATATATATATATATATATATATATATATATATATATATATATATATATATATATATAATTCTTAAATTGATTAAGTTATCATGAAAAATTATTTAAAAAAAAGTGACATGACAATTATAAGGTTATAAAAATAAAATAAAATTAATTAAAAAATAAATAATAAAAATAAACAGACATATATATACTTTCGTACTCAATATTCCAATCGGTATTTTGATCAATAAAGAAAACTGAACCTGATAAAAAATAATAATATAATTATAAAGAGTGAGAGAAGAAGAAGAAAAAAAAAAGTAAAAACGCCTGATATGCAGGCAACTCTTTGAGCATAAATGTTGTGCACATTGCATATATGTAAGGCTGACGAAGCAATAATGGCGGCCGCACAATAATTATAATACAATAAACAAAGGGAAGCTGTAGGTAGCAAGAAGTATAACTAAATGTTTACACAGTTTCCAACTTAATTGTTCGCCGTGCGCTTATGCAAATGAAGCACTAAAATAATCGTGAAAGTTCATAGCCTCCAATCTGATATCTAGTACTGAGAGCGTAAATGTCATATTTTAACGTCAATAAACACGTAAATTATATTTTCTGACAAGTTATTTTATATCCTATCTGTTTATCACATTAATTATCACTCTCTTGATAATTTATGCAACTCAAAAAATAATAATAATAATAAAGTTCAAGTTAATTTGTTTTGTTTTAAATGAATAATTAAAGTTTTAAGCGTACAATATTGCAAAGAAAAATCCTATGTGAAGGAGGAGAAAAAACATTAAATGCTACCTACCGAACACATGAAAATAAAACCAAATGAGGCGGATACATAAGGCAGACAGACTTAAGAAGAGGTGAGGTCGATAAAGTACACAGTTTCGATGATAACGTTTAAGTTGTTAGTCAAGCAGAATGCTTTTAAAATTAAGCTGCTGAAGACGAGAGAGAAAAAAAAACTTGTTAATAACACAAGTTAGGCCAAAGTTGAGTAAGCGTTGACTTTATAGAGCTTATAATAAATAAAAAGAAGTAAAAAACGAACAGCTGTCTTTGTAAAACATTTTGGTACGAGCCTGACCAACCTCACTACACAAAAGTTTAGCTTGCTGTTTACCGATCGAACAATTTGCAAACTTCTACAGAGTTGTTCCTTTCTCACTATCATACGGCTTTAATGAAAACAAACAACACCACAATAACAACAAAACTCAAAACTCGAAATTATATTTAAAATTTTGCTCTCTCTCTCTCTCTCTCTCTCTCTCTCTCTCAATATTTATTTCTTTTTTCTTTGATGATATATTTTCTTATTCATAACGTACGTTAATATGAAAAATAATTAATGACTTCGGAAGTAATAATTAATTGGTCATATTTTCTTAATGAATATTTATAAGAAGAATATAAAACAAAGAGAATGATAAAAATCTACGCAGAACATAATAAAATTTTATTTTATTGTTTTGTTTTTTTCTCGTTACGAGGTTTGAAACAAGGTTTATTATCCTCGTCTTGTAAAAAAAGAAAAATAACTTTTATTGCGAGTAATAACTATTGAGGAGTGTTTGATACTTTACAGCAATTATTAGTCTTGTTTTTAACGCCTAGTAACATCATGTCAGTAGCCTTTGAAATAAGATGGTAATCGAGTGTATGCGTACATGCACGAGCAGTGGGGAACAGTACCGAGATAGTAGAAACAATATGCAAATAAACCCCTAATGACACAATTTTACACATAATGAAGAGATAATTCATTTATCTTTCATCATTTATGATTCATTGGGATAAATTTACCTTCTGTAATGCAATTTTATTCTATGAAGTGTATTATTATTGATACTTATTTAAGCTTAAATATTTTTCTTTATGTTATAATAATTTAAATATACCCGTTTTTTTCCCCTCTCATTTTCTCTCAAATAATGTCAATAAAAACAACAAGTCATGTAATGTTATATAATATAATAATATTTTGTTGGATGAAAATAGTATGTTTTATAACGTTTTTCTTAAGTATCGATATATTTCACCGTGTACGCTTATCCTTGGTTTGGTTGACAGAATTGTCCTCACTGCGCCCGCCTTTGGTTTACTCCTTTATTTCAAAAAAGCATGGTGTATTTTTTTTTTTTTTTTAGTTATTGATTGGTGAGAAATAAAGACTTTTATTTATTTGTAATTATAATTAAATTTTTAATATAAAATAATAACAATGAATTCGGATCAAGGAAGGTTTATTTAAATACAACATTGCACAATTAATGAAATAGGTTGGTTGCATTATTAATAATTTAAAATTATGGGTGATAACGTTTTTCATGAAGTATAAAAGTGAACAAAAATGTAATTGTGCTTTTTACTTTTACTTATTTATTAATTTATTTAGTAACTTTTGTTTCTTCATATTAGGAAACGTTGCTTGTCAGTTCAGCTTATTTTCTCTTATTCCCAACATTTTCCCAATATATCCATGACTTGCTTTCAAACCTTCTTGATTCATATAACACAATAATATAATAATTCGTATACTTGTTTTTGGTGGAAAAAATAAAAATAAATGAAGGAATCCAAATTCGGGATTTAAAACTTCGCGTAAAAAAATAATAATAATAAAAAATAAAAATAAATAAATAAAAGGTGCCTTAAGAAATGTGACAGAAATATCAACTAGAATATTTCATGAAATTAAGATGACAATATGAATGTGTTCATAGAAGTGAGAAAATAATTTGAAACGGATGACATTTTGATGTGTATCGTACACAATAAACGTTCATTAAATTTTCCAAAGTGTAAATGAAGTGTTATGAATAATTCTGCATTTGATATGTTCAGTTAGATATCAAGTCGGTGTATTATAAACACCGTGTACTTGAGCTATATTTAATCTTCCTCCCCCCTCCCACTACTCCTATTTCCCACCTCAGCGGACACTTGATCAAGTGCTGTACAAATGAACTTTTCATTTTATATTTTACAGTGAAATAACAAAGTTTACTTTTCATAATAGTAATAATAATAATAATAATAATAATAATAATGTGTTTAGAGTCTAAACTTTACAGAATAAATAACAATAATAACTACCAACAAAAAAAAAATCCTGAATTTTCAGGAGTGTTTGATTTTAGTGTATAATTATATATAATTACTAATTTGACTAAATACTATTTCCTTAAAGAAAAATTATCTTTAAAACATAGGACTAACGTCAAAGTTCTATCCCCAAACTTATTTTGTCCAAAATATATCAATGAATAAAATTAATTTATTATGAATGATAAGTTATTAATTACTTAAATTTAGTTTATGCATTTTACTAAATCTAAAAATTTAGAGATTTTTCGCAAAATTCTTCTAGCCTATACTACTAGCCCTATTTCTGAGAATATACTTTTAAATATTACATATTTTTTTCTTTACCAGAATTATTATTATTTTTTTTTTTATTATTTTCTTTTTGGTAGGCTTATTTTTGTAGCTTAAGACGGCTTGTATTTGTATAGGCTTGCTGCTAAATAAGATTAAGTGAGATCGGAGTAGCAACATCAAGCTGCGTGTGTGTGTGTGGGAAAGAGAGAGAGAGAGGGGGGGAGTGAATCGAGTTTTCCTCAGCGGTTAGTTCAACTTTTCTTGAACTTTTCTTGAGGATTCCTAAGCTCACTACGAGGCCGAACACACGTACGGAAACTCACCATGTCAAATCATCAGGTAATCGCTTATTATTATTTTTTTTTAAGAAAAAAAATCATTTAAAAATTAATTACAGAGAAGAATGAGAATTTTCTATTTCAAATGACATTGTTCATATTTCTTAGTTTCTAATCAATTATTGACATATATTGTGAATGTATACAATATTGTACACGGAAAATACAAGTGATAAATTTATATTACTTTTATTTTTCTCTATTAATTGTATATTTTAACAAATTATGTCAAGGTAGAAAACCATTATTAATTTTAGAGTAAAATATTTGTTATATGATTTCTGTTAAAAGAAAGTGCTATATTTGTTTTTTATTTGAAAAACAACGGAAGGTTTATCTAAAAATTCAATTAAATATAAAGGAGGCAAAATTATTAATAAAGTTAAGCAGCAATGCAATTATCAGTTTGCATCTGTTGCGAGTTATTTTCAAAGAATAAAATATTCTTGTTGAGCACCTTCGCTGTCTTTATTGCATACCTCGGCTAATCAATAGGCTAACCAGACACCCCCGATTTTCCCGGAACAATCCTAATTTTACACCTTTGTCCCGACTAAAAATTGAAATGTCCCTATTTCTCATGAAGGTAAAAAATACAATGCAAGGAAAAAAAATTAAAATACTGTAATAAAAATATATATAAAATACACACTTTATGAATGATTTTAATATAAAAATATCGCGATCCTTCAGTGACTATCAACAAAGGTATTGAGGAAAGTTCCACTTTTATTTATTAGTATTATGAAAGCGAAGCAAAGCAGTTAAAAATATGGAAAATTTATGGTTTACTCTTTTTTTTTTTTTTTTTTTTTTTTTAAAGTGAACTTATTGCTCTATAATTTTTTTGAAAAAAAAAAAGGTATAAATTTACACTCTCATATTTTTAGAAGTTTCTTTATTTGCCATTTAAAAAATGTTTAAAATACGCTCAAAAATAGGGGACCACGCTCCCTTTTAAGAAAAATTTTCTTCTCCGGCGGGACCCCCGTCCACTGTCCCAAATTGCTTCTCTCCTAGGGCCAGAGTGTCCCGGTTTTGCCTCTGTAAATTATGGTCAGCCTACTAATCAAACACCATTGTCATAATATACTGTAGTTTATCATTCAAAACTCCCACTTAATTTGCAATGCTATTCTTATAATAAAAATATGCTCTAAATTTAAATGGTAAAAAATTATAACAATCATGTGTAAAATATACATGAAATGAAAATTCAAAATAAAAATTTATGTGAGATACATTTTGTTGATATGCATGCTAAGTGTAGGGTCATTCTTGTGGTATGTTTGTTTAGAGGTTTCCAAATGTACTTGACAAGTAGTGTTTGCTTTAAAATTATCTTTATATTTATTGAGTTTATATATGTGATACGTATTCACTACAATGACTGACCTCACAACTATTGTCACTCTAGTATGGGTGTACTTTGAGTGTTTTCAAACAGTATATAAATATTCTCGGTGAATGTTAACTATATTATGTTATACAGCAAAGTTATTTTGATCAAGTTGTACTGCAAGGTAACTCTAGTTATAGACCCCCAGTAACAAACATGAAGTTGTACTGAAATGAAATCATAGAACTGCACAACAATAGAAAGAAAAGCAACACTGTATGCCCATTCTCCTGTCTGCTATTTGTGCGCTCCATTCCCCTCATACCTGCTATCTGTAATATCAAACACATCCTGTCTTATTTCTTGACCAAGTAGACGCTCTCCAAGTTCTAGTAAACAACCAAAAACTTGATCTCTAATATAAATACATATTTTACTGATGTTACAATTTTTTTAAAAATAAATTTTGATGTTTTAAAATCCAGCAGTCTTGCTTCTCTTCACCTAGCAAGGTTATTTGTTAAAGTATTGAAATTTCGTGTTTGAGATTGTTATTTCACATCGAAATTTGCTGTAAAAAAATACTGATCGCAACTAAATATCATTTTAATATCCAGAGATTTATTAGTTTAGTATTATTCATGCATTATTGTTTATAAATTATTTCATCGGTATTTTTTTTTTTTTTTTTTTTAGTATTATAAAAAGTTTTCAGAATGCTTTATTTATTTTTAGAATAATATTTAGAAAGAAAAAGTGTCAACAAATATTATATAATACACAAATATATAAAACATGACAGCATGCATCATGTCCGGTGAGTGATTTTACCTAAGAGATAAGGAGAAGTAGAAGAGGAGACTTATGTTTCCGGTTTTCCTGTTTTCCCACAAGGCTAATGTATTGCAGTTTTATGATTTCGTTTCGATACAAAAGAATAACTATATGTTAAACAAACACCACACTGGGAGTTACCGGTGAGGCACGCGAGCTAAGCTCAGGGTTTAATTTTGGCAATTTTTTATCCTTTAGTATTGTAGGTACACTATTGTGATACATACTTATGCCCAATTTTGTGAATGATAGAGACAGCTTTTGGGCAAGTTATACTACTTTTTATGCATATTTTAGGAAGATTGCGTTATACAGTATATCACATCGTTGCTAGTGCATCGTAACTTGCAAGACAAAACTAAACCAAAAGATTTATAGTCAACATACCCACAATTGATTTGTTATATATATAAATATATATATATATATATATATATAATTATATATTTATATATATATTTATATATATATATATATATATAATATATATATATATATATATATATTATAATGATAAGTTGATGATATTGATGAGTTATATATTTTTTTTTTTTAAGTTCGAGTCCGCAGACTTTTTTCTTCTTCTGTATTTTCTTCAACTATTGTGTGGGTGACTGATATGAAATGTGTTCGTATACTAAGAATATAGAAAATGCAATAAATTGCACCGACATTCCATTAACTGTGAGTTAATGAAGAAATACATGTCAAATGTCAACAAATACAATACTAAAATTGTTCTACTTTCTCTCCTTATTTCTTGTTCTTTTGATACTTGTAATAGGTAGGAAAGGAAAATGCTACATAACAACATCCGCATACGTGTGTAAACTTCAATATTCTTATCGCAATGATTTTAAATGTCTATTTGAAACAGAAATGTTGATCGACAGAATGTTAAATGTCATTGTAGATTGGTTTCCGTTCTATTTGCATTACATCTTTTATCGTCTCAGTAAATAGAAAATCTTTCCAATTCTCTTGTTTTTCAACTTTTAAGTTTTTTGATTATTGCACTGAATGTTTTGTTTGTAATGAAAATCACCAGTTTGACGTACGTTGTGAGTGTGTGCATGGAACTGAATAACTGTTCTGGCGTGCAGCAATTGGACAGGAAGGTGAAATGAGCCAAGTGAGGGCTATTTCTATTTATACACACACGAATTAGAATAAAACAATATGCAGACCTATTAATTCCAAAACTATATTGGTGACAACCAAGAAATTTTAGGGGATAATTTTATTACATATTATTCTAAAAGAGAGCATTGACCTGAACTGATAGTTATGCAAAGTTCTAATTTAAAAGTTTATTTTGTATTTCTAATTAATTTTTGAAAGTTACGAAATTACGTTAATTGGTAACTTTTATCCTATGGCCACATGCATAAGTTGCCAACCATGAACCATGACGTCATTTTTAGATTTTCAAAAATTAATTAGAAATACTTCATGAAAAAAAAAAATTCACATATCAATCGATTGAGAACAAAGTCCTGTTTTAGAATTTGAAATAAAAGTACCTCGCTTTTTGTATCTTCCCCATTTGAAATTTTTTTAATGCCAAAGACAGTTCATCACACTAACAATACAGTCAACGTTTTATTTGTGGCATTTTTTGTGAATGAGGCTTACCGTTGAGGCGCTCTAAATTAATCACAGGCCAAATAACCCCTATCAAAGAACCCCCAATCTCCTATCAGTTAGCATTGTGGAACCATGTATTTTTTAGAGAAATCTACTGCACCTACGTCAAAAACATTTAGATGTGGTTTAGTAGTGTAGGTGTTCGAAGTAAATAATAATTAAAACAATAAAGAATATCTGGATGACCAGTAATCGTCGTTTATCACATTACTAAATATCTACAAAATTTACCTTTTGTATTTTTTAATTAATTTTTCTTGGTATTGTAGGATAGGTGAGATTTCAATAATATTTATTAATTATTTTTCTGAATATTTGTAAAAAAAAATAATAAAAATAAGTTATATAAGCTATTTTTTATTTAATATAAATTTTATTCTATTGTGAAGTTTCAACACTCAGTTTTCTATAAACTGTATTTACATTTTATATGAAGTATAAAAATTCATTTTATCATAATTATTTTTATTATTATTAATAAATAAAAATATACATTTACTTAATGGTAATCACACTCTTTATCGGCCGTGTATAGCTGTTATTATCAGTTGCATTTAAAAAGTAATTTTACTCGTTTTAAGGCTGTGAGAATTTTTTTGGAGAAGATAGATGGATACAGTCTTTTGTGTTTCGAACTTTGATACCTCTATATAGTATTTTAATGAAAGGTCTGATAAAAGCGGCACGTGCGACAACTGGTGCAATTACCATACAACTTTTGCAAACATTGAATGAGGAAAAATACAGTTTTTATTGAGTTAGAGGTAATATTTTCATATAATTAATTTTTCATTAAAAAAAGTAAGAAATTAATTCTACTTGACAATAAGATTATCAAGCAGGCAATATACATTTTCTCATTCTTTATTGTTAGTTATTCAACTGTGAGTAATTTCTTCTCTTGGAAAAATTATTAAATTGAAAAATACAGGAAAAATATTTTGATAATATTTTAACATGAAAATTATAATAATCAATAATAAATATTGTATAAGATTTTTTAAATACATCATAATATAAATATAGATTCATATTTGAAAGCTTGTGTTTTATTAGATGGGTGTAATTTATTATCTACATTACACATTATAAATATTAATGACGTCCCGGCAGGTTTCGGTAAAAGTTCTAAAAAAAAAAAAAAAAAAAAAAAAAAAGGAAGAAAAAGAAAAGAAAAAAAGGGGGCTAAATAAGTAATAATAAAAATCAAATCTATTTCATTCAAGTAAATGACTAGTTTACTTCTATAAATTTACCTTAATTAGTACAAAAGTGTATTATTAATGATTTAATCTATAAAGGGTTCTGAAAGCATCATGTTTCCCCAATTTTATTTTTCAGTATTTCCATTAATTAACTAATATTACAGTCTCATTGCATGCAATTCAATAGCTAAATATTTTGAACTAAATCAAATGCAGAAGAAAAAAAAAGGAGAAATTAAATTCATTAAAAAAATAAAAATAAATTATCAAATGTAATAAAAAATTGTCTAATAATGTTTTAAGTTTATCATAAAAGTACAAAAACTCTTGTGAAGATTTTGGAACAAAATACTGCCCCCAGCCCCTCCATTAATTTTTGCCACTTCACTCATGGTTTGCCTTGTTCATATTGAACTTTTTGTAATTAGCAATTTGAATTACAAAAAGTTCAATATAAACAAGACATTAAAGTTGTTCATGCTTTTTTTCATTAGAAATCCTTTCAGAAAACTCATCACAATTTTTCGATATTATTTATTCATAAATTTCCACAACATATAATAATTAATATAATTATAATTAATTTCCTGAAACTATGTTCACATAAAATATCATGAACAACTTTGAAACATTGAAGTAGTGGATATTGGACATAAATAAATCAATGAACAAAATTCTAATTTTGTAAGCCAACATAATATCAGGAGCTTCATTGCTATTTTTTTAATGACAAAAATAAATACATGAAAAAAAAAATAATAAAAAAGTATGATTTTTCTGAAGTTATGTTCAAATAATTATTAACAACTTTAAAACAGTAAAGTTGTGGAAATAAATAGTAAAGCAAAAAAAAAAAAAAAAAAAAAAAAAAAATCAATCAATTTTTTTTTTTTTTTTTTCATTTATTTCCACTGCTTTGCCGTTTAAAAATTTTCATCATTTTTGAAGAGAACATAATTTCAGTAAGTTCGTCACATATTTTTTATTTTAATGCACTAATATTATGCAAAATGTAAAAAATAAAACTAAAATAAAATATTTGATTTTTAATCTTGAAAAAAATAATCATGACGTAAAGAATAGAATTAGCCTGTTAGTTATTTTAGTCTTCCTCATTATAATAATAAAAAGTGTTCAGGTACAGCTGTATAGATAAATATACTCTTGTGTTTACATGATACTCTAGTTTGTGGTCACGTAACCCCTCAATGCCAACAAACTCGAAACCCAACGTATATCGTAAGCTCAATTTTCAGTGCTAGTGCTCTTGCTCATTCACACAATTTCAAATCTCTCGATCCATGTATTAAAATATTAATAAAATATGACACTTTTATGAAAACTTTTTTTTTTTTTTTTTTTTTTTTTTTTACAACCTATTTCAAATGATGAAACATGGGCATTAATTATCTGTGACTCATTTAATGCATTCAGTTATTCATTACTATTTTAAAGTGGAAGAAAAGAGTAAGAAATACTTGATTCAATTGAATGAAACAGGTTCTAACTGGCTTAATGTTAAATACTTTTATAATTATGTCATAGCCATTCAATGAGGTTTATTTTGAAGTAACGTACAGTACACAAAAGAAAAAGGAAAGGAAAGAAAAGAAAAGAAAAGAAAAGAAAAGAAAAGAAAAGAAAAGAAAAGAAAAGAAAAGAAAAGAAAAGAAAAGAAAAGAAAAGAAAAGAAAAGAAAAGAAAAGAAAAGAAAAGAAAAGAAAAGAAAAGAAAAGAAAAGAAAAGAAAAGAAATGCAAAGAAAAGAAAAGAAAAGAAAAGAAAAGAAAAGAAAAGAAAAGAAAAGAAAAGAAAAGAAAAGAAAAGAAAAGAAAAGAAAAGAAAAGAAAAGAAAAGAAAAGAAAAGAAAAGAAAAGAAAAGAAAAGAAAAGAAAAGAAAAGAAAAGAAAAGAAAAGAAAAGAAAAGAAAAGAAAAGAAAAGAAAAGAAAAGAAAAGAAAAGAAAAGAAATAATTACATTAATGATACAAATATGCAAATAAAAATATAAACATAAGGTATTTGAGGTATGCTGTACTTACAGTAATAAAATGGTAAGAAGGGGGGGAAAAAAGAGAGAGAGAGAGAGAGAGAGAGAGAGAGAGAGAGAGAGAGAGAGAGAGAGGAGCAACAAGTTTTATTTCAAACAGTTTCATCTTTTGTCTCCTAACAAGCACTTTAATTTCATAATGATTATTCTTGAGATTACGACAAGGACTTTGAGATGTTCAGCTTACAAGTTAAAGCATTCCAAAGTATACATAATGTGTAAAGTAATGAATGGAGTATTACAACATATTATCGGAGACTTGTCACTAATAAGATAGAGTTGAATTATTAATTAAATATCTATTGACGCTTAATAAATACTGTACTGTATATCTGATAAATCCATCTACTCACGATTTCTTGTTACAAATTTCTTCTATGAATGAATGAATGAATGAATGAATGAATGAATGAATGAATGAATGAATGAATGAATGAATGAATGAATGAATGAATGAATGAATGAATGAATGAATGAATGAATGAATGAATGAATGAATGAATGAATGAATGAATGAATGAATGAATGAATGAATGAATGAATGAATGAATGAATGAATGAATGAATGAGAAATAAACAAACCAATATAGTATATGAACAAATAAAATTGTAGTGACAAATAAACTTTTTATTTCATCTCTGCGCAGTTGGATTTAAAACTATGTGCAAGGAAAAGATCCTTCTTCTTCTTTTTAACTGTAGCTAAAGTTTATGTTAGTTCATTTGCTAAATCTAAATCTATATTCTATAAAATTATATTTTATTCAGCGTTTCATCAACTGGTGTTGGCGGTTCTGGTTCCTAGTACTTCGCATACTTGTCACCATCTCTATCAGATCCAAAATATTTATTCGTAGAAAATATTTGTACATTACCTTTCAGCCTCACAATTTCTTTTGCAAAAAGAAATGAAATGAAAGAAAAAAAAAATGAAAAAAAAAAATGAAAAAAAAAAAAATGAAAAGAAATGAAAGGTAAAATCTGATATAGCATTTATCCAGAGAAAACTATAAAATTCTATGGTTAATCTATACAAATTCAATAAATAATTTTCAAAAGTCTTTTCATTTTCAAGATACATTTAAAATTATATAACATCGTTATTTTCTGTTAAATCTAGATAAAGTCCTTAAAATATGAAGCAGCTGGTCCACATATCTGATACCACATAATTTGTATGAAGAAAGAGAAGAAGAAGACTCCAGACTTCAATATAGATGCTTTGGCAAGTTCTATCTTTCAATCGCAACCTTAACATAATTTGAAAATTCAAATGGAAAGACGGAAAATTCATAATTTTAAATATTAAGAGAAAATACCTCATAATATACTTAAACCTTTAAGTTAAGTTTTCATGGAGTTTAGTTTAGTTTCCAGTACATGCAAGGAAGAGACTTATAGCTGGGTTACCTAGCTTCATAGCTTATTATACAAGCTTACATCAAGCTTGTGCATTGCAGTACACACCTATAAAAAACTGCACAAAATGAAGTGAAGCAAGAAAATATTGTAGCAAAAAATAAAATTGACCCTAATCTTATAAAGCCCTTGTGATGAAAATGTTTTATAAAACTTTTTCAAGCGTAAAGTAATCATCGGAGACTTACACATTAATTTTTAATATTTTTAAGATACTAAAACCTAATAAATAAATCCGATTAAAATATGTGTCCGAAGTTAAAAAAAAAAAGTAATAACAATCTACATTTTTACATTTTTATTTTAAATTATTCTTTTATTTGTTGATTTACAAAAATTATTGTGGAATGATTGAAAACAATAAGTTGTTATATACTTTTTTTGCCACAAAATATAATGATACTCACAAACGTGGTCTTTCTATACATACTACATAGTTTATACATTTCTATACTTGATTACATAGTTTAAACTACACTATATAAAGTTCTTATTTGTATATCATTATCAAGCAGTTGCAATTTTGCAATGTTAGTTTCTAGTTACTGGCTGTTTTCCATTGACGAGTAAGCTACTTTATTTGTAAGTTACTTGTTTCATGATGCGTTCTATTTCTCTATTATATATTTTTTTTCTAAAGGTCAGATTCAAATAACAATTCAAAGTTACAGCTTACGTAAATAAAGTAAAGAGTACGATATACAAAATATAACATTAACATCATTATATTTGTCTTAAATAAAAAAATTCTCATGCATTATTCTGTACTTCCAATATGATATTTGTCTTATGATGCATACCGATGTTTACCCGTCAAAGTGAATGAACTACACTTTACAAATTTCACTTAAAGTGAACAATATACGTTTGGTGCTTCTACGCATTTTTAAATGAGAACTATGCGGGTTAACATGGACTTTGTTAAGTGTAGATCGTTCATTGTTCACAAAATTTGTAAAGCGTAGTACGTTTACTTCGACAGGTAAGCATCGATACATTATTCTAGAAGTTTATATAAAATTATATGTACTGTACTATTTACTGTTTATAACATTGAATAACAAAGTAAATACTACAAATGGGATTTATTTCCACCATAATATAATAAATAATAACGCATACAAAAAAACGAGAACTTGCATTATTTGTTAAAAGAGATTTGGAAAACTATAAAAGCAATGAGGAAGACTATAAAAATTTAATTGAGAAGTTATTTTATTATATATTCTGAAAAATCTGGAATCGATTGATATGTAAATTTCTAATTTTTGAGTTCATTAAATATTTTTAATTAATTTTAGAAAATCGAAAAATCTCATCATGAGCGGCAACTCGTGACATCATTTCGTGGCATTCAAAAATTATTTAATAATAAAATTATTAGGAAATACACTTCCGGACCCAATGAAATTCCATAATATATTAGTTAAACATGCACGTATTCCGTTGTCAAAAGTTTTATCTTCTTTAATAAATCAATCGATCTCGAAAGGTCTGTTTCCCAATGAATTAAAATTGTCAGCAATAGTACCGCTATATAAAAAAGGTTTCGATAATGATTTCAATAATTTACGTCCAATCGCTAAACAATCAGTTTTTCTAAAATCTTTGAAAAATATATTCATCACAATTATATACACATAGATCTGAAAATAATGTATTCAGTGACGCCCAACATGGATTTGTAAAAAACAGATCCATTCAAGTCTATTAATTAAATCCTCATTGTCCTCACTGAAATGTGTCAATTATACAACATTTTTAGGTCTTATAATACAGGATACATTATCATGGGATCGAGAAATTTCAAATCTCTCTCTAAAACTAAATTCAGCTAACTTTGCATTATTTACAATTAAAATGTCGTATCACAATCTACATTGATGACGGTTCATTATGCATATTTTTATTCACATGTTAATTTAAATATCATGTTTTGGGGAACGAAAGACAAAAATTTAGAAACAATTTTTAAATTACAGAAAAAAGCTATTAGAACTATAACAGGTTTACGATACCTAGACTCTTGCCGTGGTCATTTTTATAAATTAAAAACTCTTGCTATTCGATCACTCTTTATTTTTGTATGTGCTATGTTTAAACGCAATA
Source organism: Ecdyonurus torrentis (assembly GCA_949318235.1). NCBI lineage: Eukaryota > Metazoa > Arthropoda > Insecta > Ephemeroptera > Heptageniidae > Ecdyonurus > Ecdyonurus torrentis. The sequence continues at coordinate 56,731,722 of OX439127.1, forward strand.
ACCTTAGTTATTATGTTAGTAACAGTAATATACATAATTACAATACTCGACATCAAAGTAAAATTTCAGTCCCAAAACACAAATCTAAATTATTTGAAAGGAGCCCGTATTATATTACATCAAAAATATATAATAGTTTACCGTCATTAATTACAAACCTTAACAATATTACTTTATTCCGGAATCTCCTGAAAAAAATATTAATATTTAAGGAATATTCAAAAAATGATGATATTGATGAGCTTATGCTTACTACACATACAAATCTACAATTTTAAACTGACTAAACTGCAATTATTTGCTTAATGTACGGGTACCGTTCAATTTTTATAGTTTCAATATTGTTTCCATTTAATAATCATAACACTTGACATATAATGTATTTTGCTTTTTTTTTATGTTTTTTATTTTATTTTTTTATTTTTTTTTTTTCATTTTATGAATGTAATTTTATATAAAAAAATTATATATATTTAATTATAATTTATTGTAAATATTTTTTTGACAAGACCAACGCTTGTTGTAACACATGTTACTATGAACTGCCTGGGTCAATAAAGAAATCTTTTTCTTATCTTATCCTTATTCAAAAATTAAAAATTTCCATATCTATCAATTCAGGACAATGTCCTCTTTTAGAAAATACACTAAAATTCCCCCCCCCCCTCCTTTTTTTTCTTGCTCATTCAAATAAATAGCTAAACACAATACGAGGAAAAGAATGCAAGTGGCATTATAATAGTACCAGTGACGCGTGAATATGTTGCTGTCACTTTTTATAATATTTACACAGACACACACACACGTATGTACTAGCTTAGTTAAAATCTTCTTTTTTTGCCAACATTAGTATTAGCTAAGTGCTTCATATTTTGCACTTTTTACTTGTTTGTTCTGTACAGTCTTATAAGTGATTAGGTTGGTGATTAAAATTATTGACTGGCTTAAAACTTATATGATGAAACAAAATAATGTTCTTGGTAAGGGAAGTTAATCTTTTGACGCCTGATTGACGATACATTTCTGTGGCAGTTATAATATCCTCCTGCAGCAATATATAAAATATAAAATCAATATTACAAACTTGTGGATCGTACCACACAAATAACAACAGGATCATTATTTGTGGAATATGAATCAATTTTTAGGCTCTGGTTTGCATGAAACGTCCTTTTATTATTATTATTTTTTTTTACAAATGCCTGAATGGTGCTAATTGGTGCCTTGATAAAGCCTCAATAAAGTTTATTATTATTCTTACTTTTCAGGTGGATTTTTTTTTTCAATATAACGTGTACTGAATCGTGCATTGCAAAAATAGTATTTTATAAAGTTTTACATTTTTTTAGTTTTCATAACATCTTTAAAATATAATTAGGTTAATATATAATACATGTTTCATTTAATTGCAGAATTGGAATTTTTTTGAACTGTATGCGTATGTTTATTTTTCACATAAATACAAATTTAATATTAAAAATTAAGAATATTATTTACATTATATTATTTAAAATTGTTTTAATATATTACTTTGTAAGCTGTTAACTTGTAAGATATCTGATTTAAATATCATTATAATTCACAGCATTTTTGAATAAATCATTTCAGAGTTCTAACTTACATTGTTTCCTCGTATACGATATTACAATATTATTTTATTTCAAATCCAAGAAGAAAAAACAAACATTTATATTATTATTATTATATTTTTTAGTTACCGTATTATAATAGGATTTTTATTAAATCTCTCTATAAATACAATTTTAATGTTATATAAAATATTCTTGAAAATTTGCTATGGATTATTTGATTCTTATTTTACATTTGTTCAATATATTCGAATTGACTCAATTGACACGACAAACTGCAAAAGTTCAAGCAGGAGAAACAGCTCGAGTACTACAGTTGCTGCATAACAATTATTTATTCCGTCATTTTAAAAGGTGAAAAATTACAATAAATATTATATAAGTATATAAACTATGTGAACTTATATAATGCTTGAATTATTTAAATTTAAGCAAATAATAACGAACTGAAACTAAAAACCTTGGTTATATAACAGCTTCTTTAAGTGTGTGCCTTGTGTTTCTGACATGTTTATAACTATAATTTTTTTTAACACGTAGTCAGGCATAGGTATTTTAAGAGATTTACAGAAAAGCGAGAGAAGAAAACACATGAATGTATACAAAAGATTAAAAAAAAAAAAAAAAAAAAAAAAAGTTTTGAAAATTTTTAACGGTGATAGAAGTTATTTTTTATGTATAAATAATTTTTAACAAAATAATAGTTCTATATAGAGAGCAAAATGTCAAGATGATGTGATCCAATATTTTACATCCTAATAAATACTGCTTGGAAAATTTGAAGCAGGGTAGAGGTGAGTTATACAACTAGGTTAAGAGTAGTGTTATGTAATAGTATTATATTATAGTATTATATAAATATAGTATTATATAATACGATATCAAGTTTGAAGAATAATTTCGTATACCAGTTAGCCTTGAAGAGTGAAGTATTATTTAAAAAGAAGAAAAAAGAAGAGTCTGAAAATAAAATAAAAAAAAGTTTCTTGCAGTGAAACTGCACCCGACATTTGACCTCGGAGATTAAGAGCACTTCAGATTTGCAGTTGATAACAAAAAATTAACACTTCCAGATGATTTACTTTTTTTTTTTCTTCAAATTAATTAATTTTACGTAGGACGCAAATTCAAAACAAATCTCTTTTCTCTCTGACTTTTATAATTACATAAAACCAACTTTAAAACACACTGAAAGAAAAAAATATATATATAAAGCAAATTTTATTGAAATACAGAAAAATTATCTGACCTATTATATAGCTTCATTCTTATTGATTGCTTACAGTAGAAAAACAACTGTAATAAAATAAAATTTATTTTTAGTTTTTTTGTAGCTATGTACTAATTTTACTGTGCCACAAAATTGACTGGAATTTTTAATAATTTCTATTAATTAAATAACATGATTAATATGTTATTGCAAAATACAGTAATTTTCAGTAAAAACAACCCTTACCCTGTACCCGTTTTTCAGTGTAGTATTTCAAAATAAATTATTGATTTTGTGCTGACCTTTCTTAAGCCTTGTAAATTTGTATGTTTGTGACATTTGAATTTACATCTCATGGATAAACAAAAGTTGCTTCAAGTCTTTTAACTTTTCTTTTACGTATTAATCTAGAACGTGTACATCACATAATATAAATGATAAAGTGCACATTGAATTGACATAATTCAACTATCAAGTGAGCTTTCATAAGGTTTGTATGTTTTAATCAAATTACAGACATATGGAAAGTGTGTTAGAGAGAGATAGAGAGAGAAAGAGATAGAGAGAGAGAGACAAAGAGAGACAGACAGAGAGAGAAAGATATTAGATGAACCTTTCTTATAATTCATAGTTTAAATGTATATGCAGTGAAAGAAATGTATCTTTTGATAGTGTAGTTTTCCGCAATGCATATGAATATTATTGAAATTCTTCCTACGGCTAAACTTCTTATTCCTTTTAATATAACTTTATCGCGTAGCAATCAAAAGTATGTTCAATTTATTTTGATGTCAAAAACACAAAAACAATAATCATGAAGGGAATAATAGCAAACGTATTTATTATTGAAATTACCAACTATGTAAGAACAAAATATAATAATTGTTGAAACGAGTTGAAAGAAGCTCAAATGTGAAGTAAAATGATTTCTACTTTACAGAGCTCATTCTTTGTCTTAGGTTTATTACAGAGGTATGAGTTAGTGTTTTTAATCCAATATAAAACTTTGTACTAGTATAAGGTAAAAAGAGCGATACAATGTGGGTGGGTGGGTGGGTGGGTGGGTGGGTGGGTGGGTGGGTGGGTGGGTGGGTGGGTGGGTGGGTGGGTGGGTGGGTGGGTGGGTGGGTGGGTGGGTGGGTGGGTGGGTGGGTGGGTGGGTGGGTGGGTGGGTGGGTGGGTGGGTGGGTGGGTGGGTGGGTGGGTGGGTGGGTGGGTCTGTGTCTGTCAGAGAGAGAGAGGAAGAGAGAGAGAGAGAAACGCAAAGTGCTACCGGAGCACCATTTTTGAACAATCAACTGTCCTCTCGTTGTTTTAACAACAATAATAATAGTTTCAGCATTATGCAACATTCACAAAGTAAATAATTAATAACACGGAAAGAAGAGAAGAATTAATTAAAATATTGTTTTAATTATTCTGAACGGCAAATAATGGAATGGAATCAAATAATTTTAAGAAAAATATTTTCTTTGAAATAAATAGTTTCTGTAAAACCATCTGAGAAATACAAAGTGCAAAAATAATTGTTAAAAATTATCACACAGATTTATTAAATATTATTTTCCAAAGCACAAAATAACCACATGTAAAATAAGTTGAAAAATAACTCATATATTTTGCTGTGTGACTAAATAAGCGTATATTCACATTTTATCATTTTTCCAGCCACTTAGAAAATCAATGAGTTAATGCAAAAAGAGGAAAAGATTGTTAGGGTTGATGACATATCTTTTAGGTTATTGACTTTTCAACTTTGTGTTCAAAAAGTAGGATACAAAATCAAATATAAAATTTTAAAAGCTGGAAACGAATAAAAGCGTATTCAAATTGAATATCTTTTGTTATAAAACGTTGGTTGTAATATGATTACTATGTGGTAAGCTATCAATTTGGTTAAAATAATTTTATATATATATACATAAAAAGTTTAAAATTTAATAAAACAAAGAAATTGTCTTCTAGGAAACCAACATATGAAATTCGATATATTTCAGTTTGTTTTATTATGTATATTATGTATATTATATATATATATATATATATATATATATATATATATATATATATATATATATATATATATATATATATATATATATATAACTGCAAATTGACTTATTTCATTCATTTTCATGAAGATAAAATATCAGTCTGATATAAGACAAAACCACCATATATGATGTAAACAAAATTGTATAACATTATTTTATTTCGTGCATATGATTGTAGCAACTGATATAAAACAACTAATTAAATAAAAAGAGCTGTAACTCAGCAAACATATTATGCTCTTTTTAGTGATATTATTTATTTATTGATTAATTAGTGCACAAAGTATTCTCATTGCATTAATACAACAAAAATATTATTGGAACTTTATTGTTTTTATTATTTGTTTTAACTTTTAGAATGGAACGATCGATCAGAAATCCGAACAACACTGCAAGTCATATTTGTACAAAATCGACGTCAACTCTGACAGTCCATTTCATTTATTTCAAGAATGGCAAAAGGAGGCAAAGGGCTCTGGTGTCCCATTACCGGATATTTTTAACTTAGCTACAAGTGACGGGTAAGAAATTTATCTACTTAAGTCTACTAACTCACACGGCAAGACAAAATGTCATTCACTATTTTACAGACTGGGGGAAAAAATTAAATCTTAAAATTTACATACTGTAAGGAAAGAAGAATTTGCAAAATCTATGCGGCATTTACGTCATTATGGCATATAGGTTAGGAATTTTATAAATAATGATATGATTATAAAATGTATTTATTATGGTGTGCAGCATAATTATTAACCAGTATTGCACCAATTATGTTGTTAGTGAATGGGGAAATGGGGTAAAGCATATTTCTCGTTCACTTATTTTAGTTCGAGTGTAATTCAATAAAATAGTGCCAAAAAATTTTATTTTTCTATAGTGGCTATATATTACATTATTGTATCGTTATGAAAGTAATATTGAAATCACAGTCCAAATATTACAGTGATTAAATAATAATAATAATAATAAAATCTTGATTGAGAACACAACGTAAAGTCCTGATTAATTTTCCATTCAAAAATCTACAATATTCGTGAAAAACATAAATTCGTATATATATATATATATATATATATATATATATATATATATATATATATATATATATATATATATATATATATATATATATATATATATATAAACTGAAGGACTTTTTTATTTTTTTTATTTATTAGATGATATTTTGTTTTTCAGATTTTTTGAATTAATGGAAATAATTTTAAGTTTGCATTATTTTTTAAAGTTATATTGGGAGGATTTAAAAATCTCCAGGCAATAATTATTATAAATCAAAAAGATATAAAAAAAATATCCGTTTTTAAAATTATTTATACACTAAGATAGTAAAATTATTTTCAAAAAATCTAAAATAATAATAATTATAATTATAATAAAAATTTAAGTTTTGTCAGAGGAGTATATAATTTCTTAGGACCGCATCCTAGGACCTAATATAATTGGTGATTGAATATACAGTACGTACTATAGTAAGCAGTACATTCTATATATATGAATAGAAATACATTGACTTGCTATTGCAAACGTGACTTATACTTTTAATTGCAGATATACGTAGAGTAAGAGGACGCAATATCGTTTTCCCCTGTCAAATTAGATTAAACGTGAATTCACATGAAAGGATGTTACTGAGTGGTAACGTTGCATTTATATATGGAGTGGCTATCTTCGAAGCAATATTACATTATATAATATTGCCTAGCAAATAATAAGTTGCCTCGCTGCACGATATGTGATGAAAGTAAGTGGACTGCGATGGAGAATCCAATTGTCATGTGAATAACAAGGCTCTGATGTGATATTATTATTGATTTTCAACCTGGGATGTTTATATAAAATAAAAATAAAAAAAATTAAAAGAATCATGTTTCCACTCTATATATATCTGATTCTGCTGTTTGAGGTTACATTTTTGTTTAAAGTGAAGTTAATCGTGTAATTGTTCTGCTGCTGTAGCAACAGGTAGGTTTGGGGGGGGGGGGTGAGTTAAACAGACAAGTGGTGTGGCTTCAGGGAGGTAAAGCAATTGATTTTCTTGGGAAAGCTTTTATAACTCTTTACTTCAAAATTCAAAATATGTTTATTCATTTCTTTTATCCTACAATCACAATATACAAAAGCATATCGGCTTAGGTTATTGTATCAGTTGATACAATTAGAAATGATAGTCAAAATACACATAATTATAACACATATTATATCATTAAATATCACAAAAACATATTTATACAAATATATGTAGAAAAATTAAATCATGACTATAAATGCATTGCTATTCTGATTCATTATCTTTTATAAACTCATCAATAGAATAATATTGTTTGTTTAACAGTAATGTTTTCAATGATTTTTTAAACAAAATAGGGTCTTCAATTTCTCTTATATAAGTTGGCAGATTATTATAAATCTGTAAACAACCACAGAAAGGACCTCTATTGTACATTTCAGTTCTTTTATAGACACTATTAATTTTCAATTTAACATTTCTTGTGTTGTGACTATGTTTTGTTTCATGACTAGTAAAAGAGGGTAAATTAAATTTAACTTTCATTGCACATTCAAGTATATAAACACATGGGACAGTAAGGATTGTTAAAATTTTAAATTATTTATTATTATCTATTATTATCTTTAAAAAAAATCAACAAAGGATTGAAGTTGTTTTTAGTACATAAATTATACAATCAATATTGATTTTATTTTATTTTAAGTATATAATTAAATTTTTTTTTTTAATGTCTAATTTTTATAACAATACAAAATTTATGAGACCAAAAGCTAGAAAATTAAAGTTTTTTTTTAATGTAGAGCTAATTTAGAAATGTACGTATCGCAATACCAAACAGCGTCGCTTGTAGCAGCTTTTCTTTTCTCTTGTTTTTATGCTATTCAGTTTATTTATTTTTTCTTCTCTCCTTTTAGCAGTATTTGCCATATATGCCATAATGTTGACTCCTCACTCATGGTCTGTTAATGATGTATTCATTATAGTCTATAATTAACGATGTTCCTTAAGAGCTTAAATATAAATAAATATGTAATGTTTGATGGTACGATTTATTCATTTTTCCTTCTTTCATTATGTTTGTTATGAGAATTTTGTATTTACTCAAAAATGTTAACATTGCTTCTGCTGGGGTTAGGTGCAAGAGTATGGGGCACACGTTTTATCAGCCACAAACCTCGACCTTTCAAAAAATGAACTTTTTTTCTTCTTCTTTTTTTTTTTTTTAATAAAGATGATTATTTATTTACTTTCGATGATCAAAAATGATAAGCTTGATACAGTTGGTTGTCTTGCAGATGTGGACGTGTGAGTGGCAGATCGTTGCTGCTACGGCAACTGGATGAGGACGGCTTTGTTTTTATGACGGATGGCAGGAGCAAGAAAGCTTTTGACCTGGTAAGCCAAATTTCTAACACAAACTTTTTAATCAATATTTACTTTATGACAACAGGTTTTGCTGCTATCCAGTGATAGCCAATTCATACGGAGCAATAACTTCAATTATATAATGAATTTGATAACATGAAAATTTTATTGGTTTGGAATTGAGATTGTATAAATATGTTATCAAATGTTGTACACATTTTTCTGTGGATCAACAGGAATTAACTTACTTAAATTTAGGACATTTTCTATTATGTACTACACGTTTCAAAACTTTATACTGTATAATAATTTTTTGTTTATAATCATAAATAATTTTTGTATTAGTTTATAAACTTAAGCAACAAAGTATTCTATTGCTTTGTATATTATGTGAAAATACACATATACATACATACATGCTTACATGCTATGTGTATGTGTGTGTATGTGTCATTTCAAAACAATGCGGATAAAATAAATACGCGTATCATCAGGCAATAAATATTACAGTGACCTCAACTGTACTATCTCAGTTAGATTACCACGCGATGGAACAGTAAGTGCAGTTTCAAAACTTTTGCAATTACTCGGATAAGTCACAAAATTACTCTCAGAGGCTAAACAACTTATAGATTTAGTTAAAAAATTAAGGGAAATATATTTTTAATTTTCTACAAAAAAAAATTTTTTATTTGCAGAAAGAAACAAAGAAACGTTTTGAGGTTATTATAATTATTATATTTTGTTTTTATGAAAAAGGGAGCTTGTTTTGGACAAAATTTGAGTGTAAACAAGAAAATTTTATTTTTAATCTTATTATTTCAATTATTGTTCGTTTTTAGACCTTAATGAATGTGGATGTGGTTCATATACTTTGTCCTAAAAACATTGACTTTTGAACTTTATGTTGGTGATACCTTGTAATTGAAATGCATCACTGTGTTGTTTTGCAATATTAATTGCAATAACTGTTTCAATTTAATAATTCAAATTAATAAACATGATTTTACATAGTTTGCTTCCCCCTAAAATAATTTAATATATAACTGATATTCTAAAAATAAATACAAATTCTCATACTTGCCATGCAGCCAATAAAATGCAATAATGTCTATAATATATAAATATGGAGAGTACGCTTCACTACAGTTTAATTTACAGTATATTGCAGTTGACAATTTAAACCCATTGCAGGTGGCTCTTAAACCGGTACGTTACATCATGTTTTATTTTAGCTAGACATGATAGTTTATTAATTAATATAACAACTCTGTAAATACTACCAATAACAAATGACCCGTGAAACTTAAATTATAATTATATTATATATAACAGTAATGAAAAGTATAAACGTATTATGTAATATATATTTAATAAATTCATAGTTTAATATCTTTATTAGGTATCATTTTATTAGATATCATTTTATTTATTAGACTGTCATAATATTTATTATTATCAAATTTGCACATGTCCCTAAATTAAATTTCTAAATGTAAATATAGATTGCATAAAGTTACAGTTTATGTACTGGTTTTCACGAATTATTTTTAACATCCTGAGATCAGTATTAAAAACAAACAAACGATAAGAGATTATAGAATATACACAGTGTACACACACACACACACACGCACATATATAAAAATTATATTTTATATATATATATATATATATATATATATATATATATATATATATATATATATATATATATATATATATATATATATATATATACATACACACATACATACATAAATGTATAAACAGTATATGTATTATAAAATTATATAAAAAATATATTTTTTAAAACAAATGAGCCAAATTAAGGGAGCAGGGGACCGACTGATATCTCGCAAACTAGACGGTTGCGAATTACAATATTAACACAAAGTAAAGAAAAAATGGTATATACTTAAAAGTTAAGCTACGTCAAACATGTAAAAACACGATCAAATATTTAAGTTATTCCACTTAAAAGATTAAATTCAAATGTGGGAAATCAAATTTTAGCGGTTTAAAAAATTCTTTGCAATTTCCTATGTCTTAAAACATGTAAAGTATGTCTAGTATTCCTCGGAATCGGTGCAGTAGCTTTCCCAAAAATCGCAAATAACGTGTTTCTCCCCATAAGATTAGGGGACCCTTAGGCCATTTTTAGCTCTTCCCGCGCGCTATGCCGATAAGCTCCATTAATATACATCACTAACACTAAATAATTTATATCTTAATAGCAACCATATAGGACAATTAATAACGAACGAACAAAAAGTGAACAAACGATAAATTTTGATGAATTCAGAAGGAAACTTTTGTTAATATTTTCCAAAATTACATATAAATATTTTCAAATTTCACAAATTTCTGGGAAAACCGAGCTGATATGGCCGAGTGGTGAATGCAGCTGACTCGCAACTCTGTACTCCTCACCGAGTATAGGTTCGAGCCACTGTTGGGTGCGCACGTGAAGTGTGAGAGCACAACACGTTGCACGATGCATGTTTACATACATTCCATGACGACGCACAGTATTCGGGAGGTGCATGATTGATGTGATTGCACCGACCAGCCTGCCTAGATGTTACCACGGTTTCTCAAGGTTGTCATGGCGAATGCCGGGCTGTGTACTTAGGCTGTGGCCGGCCCGTGTGTGCTTTTCCATTAATTGGAAAGTCCTTACCTGTCGATAAGACAATGTCTTGCCTGGGACTGGGATTGGTGTATAGCACGATAACACAATATGGCAAGCAAAAAAAAAAAAAAAAAAAAAAAAAAAAAAAAAAAAAAATGATGATGATGACTTCAAAAGAAAACTTTTGTTAATATTTTCCAAAATTACATATAAATACTTTCAAATTTCACAAATTTCTGGGAAAACAAAACTATCACAAATTGGCTTCAAATGTTACATAGAAATCAAACCTGCAGTCCGAATTACAATCAGTTTTTACTTTTCTTGTCTATATATACTTGCTTTTGTGTAACAATATCATAGTTTGTAATTGACTTTTGTTTTTTAAACATTAGACTCGATGTCCTCATGCAGCTCTTACATTTTTGTGGGTGACGCCAAACACACTCACGACACGTCAAATAAGAATAGAAGGAGAAGTCAAACGAATGAACTTTGAAGATTACATGCATATTTATACTCGAGAGCCTATCCATTGCAAGGTTAGTATAATGGTGTTTGTATGTATGCTTCACAGTTGTATGTACAACTAAACTTCATAAAACCGGATATTTTGGTGAAAATTAAGATTACGCCTGCAAGTTTGATAGGTAGCCTTTTTGCTTCACAATCTACTGTGTGTTTATAAAAAATTGGTACTTCACTGCTACAAAGCTTACAAATAATATTTATGTAAACTGACAGTAGGTTGTGATGCAGGTAGATAACTTACTATTTTTGCAGGTGCAGCCGCCATTTTTACCAAAAAATCCAGTCTATAAGTTATGATCTTCCTCCACTATTATAGTTTGAAGGACTTCTTTAGCATTAATGCCCACAGATATTACCAATTAAATAAACACTTCTTAGTGAAATATACGATTAATTTATAATACATACTTTTCCAACATACCAACATACCCGGGTGAGAACAATGGGTCAATCCTCGTGTTTCTATAACATTCAAAGATTAACCCCCAATTTTGTGTTTAATTATTAATAATAATAATTTTTTTAATTTATTGATAACATCTATAACTATAAAATGAAAATTTCACAACTCACGATTATGGGATAAGGGAGAAAAATAATTGAAATTAACTTGGAACCCTATGGGCGATGAACGTCAAGTTAGCCCCCCCCCCCCCCCCCCCCCCCGAATTTTGAATTGAAAATTTGTGTTTCGTTTTGAAAAATATGTGAGCGTTCTACACATATAGTACTCTAGAAGGGAAAAAAAATGTAAACAGCAGCTGTATTAAAATATATTTCCTCAAATGCTTTACACAAATGATTACTAAAAAATATTTATATAAACATATGAGTGAATTAAAATATACAGGCTTAGTAAAATATTTTGCGTTTCAGTAATTTGTAATAATAATCTATTAATAATTTTTATTGATAAACATTAATAATCTATAATTCTATGAAAATTTTCTAATGTAATTCTATATCATATTTACTTATGCATATTATTATATGTATATTAAAAACTGTGAAAAGTATGATATTGATTCAATTATAGTTAATAAAGCAGCATCTCATTTAAACATTATAATTATTTGTATATAAAAATTTTAAAAATCAACAGAAAATACTGTATATACATATATATATATATATATATATATATATATATATATATATATATATATATATATATATATATATATATATATATATATATATATATATATATCGAGGGTGCTCCGCTATAATGTCCTAAGTCCATTTGACCTTGAAAAATATTTTTTGCTGCAAATGACTTAAAATGGATAAATCCAAAATTTGGGGTTGATCCGACGATTTTTTATTTTTCAAGGTCAAGTGGACTTAGGACATTATAGCGGAGCACCCTCGATATATATAATAACTTTTTGAACTTGATGATCTGATTGAAAATTACATTCAAATCAGTTTTTTTTTTAAGTTTTTTTTTTGTGTCGAGCAGATCACCGATCAGTTCAAATTATCTTGACCTGATACAAGATCACTTGCTAACATGGAAAAATCTATCAGCAAATCATTTTTAAAAATTATAGTAAATATTTTTTTAGTGTTGAAAAAATTGCAGATGCAAAATTAAAAATGACTAAATTATTGATTGGGAATATGTTTTAATTGTGTTGAATAGATAGCATGTAGGATTTCTTTTTATCTGTTACATTTTTTAGTGGCAATTAGTATGAGACTATGAGTCCCTATTGACCTGAAGAAGTGTCTCAGTGTTATTTTTGTTGCAATTTAAAGTCGCGGACCACTTTGAACAAAACACCTATCTAATATCCTAAAATGCATAAACGTTGATTTGGTCGGAGTCATTGATTTCTAAGTTATTTTTCATTCACGAAATTGCAGATATGCGGTTTTATAACATCATAGCTCACTGGTCCACGCATTTTTTATTCATTATTTATTCATTAAAAAGCACATGTTGTTTTATGTGGTCTATGGCTTTAACTTGGCAATGTATATTAAAGGGTTTGCAATTTTGTTTCATATTTTTCTACGCACTTATACATCAGTATAGTTTCTTTATAAATCACATATAACTATTAACTCATCCTTGTAATAATTATTAAGTAATTTTTATTTATTCTTGTTTCCGCCACACACACACACACACACATACACACACACACACACACACACACACACACACACACACACACACACACACACACACACACACACACACACACACACACACACACACACACACACACACACACACACACAAACACAAACACACAAACATGAAAAATTAATTTACAGCTAAAGTAATAATATAAGAATGAAAAGGAAAGAATTGGATCTAAATGTATAAGCCCGGTATTTCCTTCTTTTGCTCCAGTATCTCTGTGTTATTATATTGTATTTTGACTTGTCCGCTTAGACAGCCTAAGAGGCATTGGAAGCAAAATATCGATTTTTAATCTGTCATTCACTTGTAAACAGCTAGCGGCATTCTGAGATAACTTATTTGCTTGAAATAAGTGCTAAGCTCACTGTTTAGGTTTTGGGGTTTATTATTTTTTAAATCTTTAATCAGGAACACAAAACGATTTATTATTATATAATTCTTAGTTTACCTTTTAATGTAACATGATCCGAATCAGAATATTTGTTTAGTTTTTATTTATTAGAAGTTTCTTGTTTTGAAATAACTGACTCATTAACCTTTGATTCAGCGCCCGAATTTTTTATTTTAATATTATTATACTGGAATGTTAAGACGGTTCTTAGCTGGATCCAAACGTGCAGCTCTAGGAATTGCTTATCTCTCCCTTGTTCACCCTGTCTTGTTGCATGCCATACCTGCGTGGCATCCAACGACGGCTATAAATGTTTAAAAAAATGTTCAAAATAGTGCAACACGTCTTACACTTGGTAGAGACGAAAATTACTACAAAAATGGTAAAAAATTTAGGCATGATAAATGCAGAATGTTCAAAATACCTAGCATTACTTATTACCTGATTAGGCAAGATGTTGTTTATTTGCATAAGTGTATGCTGAGTATTGTGGACTTGCCTATTTTATCTGCCACTAGAGTCTCTATTAGACCTAAATCAACTAAATTGCGTAATAGTGACTCTACTGAATCTGTTGTGCCTAGAATCAACGGTAACTATTATAAAAATTATAATGATTCATTTTTCCCTAGGAGCGTTGTTGATATATAATCAACTCAGCAGTAATGTTAAAGAAATGTCTGCTTTTATGTTTATGAATCATATATTGTTATATTTCAAACTATTAATATAAATATTGTTAATTTAATTTATAGATGATTAATTCGATGTGCTTTGCCTTTTTAATTATCCTTTTGAGCAATTCTCTCTTTGTTTGTGACTTCTACTGTTTTTGTGTCTGTACAATTTCATTTGCTCAATAAATCTTTATTATATTGATTATTAAAATATTGTAATATATATATATATATATATATATATATATATATATATATATATATATATATATATATATATATATATTATATATATATATATATATATATATATATATATATATATATATATATTATATATATATATATATATATATTATATATATATATATATATATATATATATATATATATATATATATATATATATATATATATATATAGACTTAAACAAGCAAGCAAACAAAAATGGCGCGGGAACGTTTAGGGCAAGTGCAAATCTTGTGCAAATCTTGTGCAAATATTTTATCATAACAATGAGGAAGACTACACAAATTTTGAGGGGTTTATTTTACTTCATATTCTGAAAGAGGGCATTGTCCTGAATTGATACATATATGTGAATTTCTAATTTTTGAGTTCATTAAGTATTTTTATTTAATTTTTAAAAGTCACGAAATGACGCCAGAGGGTGCAACTTATACATGTGGGCGTAGGAAAATGTTGCAGCCTGTGACATTTCGTGACTTTAAAAAATTAATTGAAAATACTTAATGAACTAAAATATAAGAAATTCACATATGTATCAATTCAAAAAAATGTACTCTTTTAGAATATGAAATAAAATTACCCCCTAAAAATTTGTAGATTTCCTCAATGAACTAAATGAGAGTTTTATTTTGGGTAGATTCGCGGTATGATCTGCCGGCAAGGCGAGCACGTGGACTGGTCTGCCCTGAAGCAAGACCACGACCAACTGTACGACCAGACCCAGGGTAAGCCGGAAGCTCCAGTCTTGGATCAGCCTCCCCCGCACTAGTAAGTAATCGTGCTTGATAACACAAATTTAAAAGCATGCAAACTTTGTTCATTTTTATACCTCAATACACATTAGAAATTAAGATAAATATGAAAGGATTTAAATAACTAATGTATTTTTTTATTACGCCTGTACAGTACTTAAACCTTCTATAAAAGATAAGTTTATACTTTTTATATTTTTATACTTTTCATCTAAAAAGGATTTTTAACGTTGTATGAACAAAAAAAAATGTCTCTTCTGCTATTTTAAAAGCAAAACATGAACGTGATAATTTTATTGGTGGGGAATTTTTTTCACAAAAAAATGTGTGATTTTTTTCATAAATTTTTAACATCTAAAGCTTTTTTATTCAAGTTTTAAAAATAATCAAGAGCGGGAGAGAGAGAGAGAGACAGACAGACAGACAGACAGACAGACAGACAGACAGACAGACAGACAGACAGACAGACAGACAGACAGACAGACAGACAGACAGACAGACAGACAGACAGACATCTTTCTTTCTTTCTTTCTTTCTTTCTTTCTTTCTTTCTTTCTTTCTTTTCTTTCTTTCTTTCTTTCTTTCTTTCTTTCTTTCTTTCTTTCTTTCCTTTCTTTCTTTCTTTCTTTCTTTCTTTCTTTCTTTCTTTCTTTCTTTCTTTCTTTCTTTCTTTCTTTCTTTCTTTCTTTCTTTCTTTCTTTCTTTCTTTCTTTCTTTCTTTCTTTCTTTCTTTCTTTCTTTCTTTCTTTCTTTCTTTCTTTCTTTCTTTCTTTCTTTCTTTCTTTCTTTCTTTCTTTCTTTCTTTCTTTCTTTCTTTCTTTCTTTCTTTCTTTCTTTCTTTCTTTCTTTCTTTCTTTCTTTCTTTCTTTCTTTCTTTCTTTCTTTCTTTCTTTCTTTCTTTCTTTCTTTCTTTCTTTCTTTCTTTCTTTCTTTCTTTCTTTCTTTCTTTCTTTCTTTCTTTCTTTCTTTCTTTCTTTCTTTCTTTCTTTCTTTCTTTCTTTCTTATTTTTTGCATTGGTATTACTTGTTTAGGACTGTGAGAGGACATGAGATGGAATAAATCAGGTATTACCTTGAAAAAATGTTGAATATTATAAAAGCTGTGTACTGCTATATAAATGCGGAAGTCATCCAGTATTCTCTATATTTTGTGATTATTAAGGCTTATAATATATAAAATAATTTTTCCATTTTTAATACTTTACAAAGGTCGTTGTAAAACTCTGACTCTTTATTTATATTTTAAATATTAAAAAAGGTTGTTATATGCTGTAAAATATTAAGTCGCAAGATTTTTTTTAATCTTAGAATTAAAATAAATATAGTACTACCTGAATTTTATTTTTTATATAAATTAATAAAAATTTAAATTTATTTTCTGTTTATGAATTATGCCCTGTAGTTACTATAAATGCATAACTGCATAAAAAAATTAAAACATATTCCCGTTGTTATTTATTTATTATTAAATGTGTGTAAATGTCAATTTTTTATTTTTTAATTTTTTATTTTTTGTATAATATTTTCGAATATTTGTTTTGAAATAATTCTTGATACCTACATAGACATACTTTTTCTTCTTCCAAAATAATATACAGAATTATTATTTTTATCTTTATATCATACAATAAAAAGTAGCCAGCCTTGAAGTAGGACGCGATAAAATAAAAAGTTAGCACCATTTGTTCATAACCATCAGTACAGTAACCATTAACTTCGAATAAAGAGCGTCAGAACGTCGCCTTATTCTATATTTTTAATAGCAATATCTGATTTGTTTCAAATTATATTTTCCACGTATGTCTGAATTGTCGTCTCACAATCATAAAAAGGAAATATCAACTATGGCAAATCAATTAATTTTAAAATTTCAATGGCTATACAGATAGTGCAATATTCGATTAAATTTGTGCATAATATTTCATACCCTTTACTATTGTACCTTGAAAGCAATGTTTTAGATGCATTTTCTTCACCTTTCCATTAAAAATAGAACAACTTTTGCTTATTTATTTATTTCATAAATAAGTATTCAAATTAAAAAAAAAAAAAAAATGCCAATTTCCTCCAATTTTCCATATTTAAAGCTCAAGAAGTATAAGGAATATTTTAGTAACATTTTTACAGGACCTTCAAGACATCGTTTAGTAATAAAATTACTAGCTTCTAATATTATTTTTCTTATTTCATTTCACTCAGTCAATAAATATCCATTAATTACAACAGTTTGTGTGCATAAAGTTTTTTTTTTTTTTATTATTATTAAAAAAAAAAAATTAACCTAATTCCAAAATTTGGCAACTAAACTTGCAAAAGCTGTTTAAATACGGCAGAAGAAAGGTTCACAAATCGAGGCTCTATATTATACAGTTTCATATTAAAATGGTTTCTTTTCTCTTTTCTCCATGTTCATCAAAATGTTTTTCCTTTATCAATTCAATTTTAGCTTTAATATTAAGTTATTAAAACATTCCAGTAATTATAAATTGTCTTGAAATTTCGTCCCTGTTTCATAACTTTCAAAGCTTTTTTTTATTAACAATGATAATAAAATATTGTTTTTATATTAATTAAAAGATCATCCTTAAAGCTCTTTGTTTCCATACCAAATATTAAAAATATTAAACTTTGTCAGCGTATGCATGCATGCATGCATATGATGTACATATTATTTATGCTTCAAATAATCACATCACGTTATTTATTAATTAATAATGAATTTTAATAGTTAATAACAAATTTTCAATGCTTTTATTTCTCTCTCTCTCTCTCTCTCTCTCTCTTTTAATTTTGAGCTAATTTATTTTTATAATATATTCCTTATACTATTTCAATACAACATAAAAATTTATTCTTTTTCAAACATTCACCCGTGTAAAATAAGCTCTAAATTTTAAATTCTCATATTTTAATATAGTTTGTATCACAATTTATATTTAATTATATTTTAAAATTAGCATTTTCAATAAAGTATATATTAGCAAAGAATATATTGATAAATAAATATGTCATCATCAATATAATTAGCATGACATAGCAAAGGAAATAATGTATAATATATCTTATATTATACTTAATAAGGGTGTATATTTTACATAAGTTATTGTAAATAATTATTTCTTTCTCAATATCTCATTAAAAATATTTAATGATTGAATTACTTTCAACAATATATCTATTTTACGTAACATTTTTCTCCGCCGCTCCCCTGCGTTCCAAATAGAAATTATTATATATATATATATATATATATATATATATATATATATATATATATATATATATATATCTTTAAAACCAATTTCAATATGTTTTAAAAGTACTATAAATTGGGATCCACACAATCAAAGGCTTTTGTTAATATCAAAAAATAAAACCAAACATTTTTTTCTATTATCAAGTACAGTGTAAACTGGATTAAGTAAAACAATATTTAGCTGTACTTAGATCTTCTTCTTCTTCTTTTTTTTTTTTTTTTTTGTTTACTGATTAAACTGTTTTCATCTATGCAATGGTTAAAAAGTTGCGGTTTTATATATTTTTCGAAAACTTAACTAAAAACTGTTTGTTTAGCAATTGGCCTTAAATTCAGGCTCGGACTGGCCATAAGAGCAAGTCCGCGATAACGGACGTGGTTCCCCTTGTTTGGAGGCCCCTAAGGCCCAAAAAGGGGCGTAACCAGGGTGTTACACCTATTTGTGGCCCCTAGAGAGGGTGTTACACCCATTTTGCGGACGAGGCCCCTTGAGTGCCAGTCCGACCCTGCTTAAATTATTAATATAATTAGAGACGCCATTTTATTACTACCAGAACTTGAGTAAGAAAAGCTATAAGAAAATCAAGCATTATATTTGCTGCTCTATATTTGACCTACATTTTCCATATGACGTATATTCATGATCTTTTTTTAAATAAAAATGCTGCTGCCATTTTGCTACTTCACTATAAATAAATACAGAACAACCCCCACGTTCTGTATTTATTAAAATTCATATTTTTAATATCATTTTTGAACAGCATATTGTATAGTTTTTTTTTTTTTACTTTTAGTATTTGCATTTTATTGAATTTATTATGCACAAACAAAACTATAGTAATGCTAAAAAAAACTAACAAAACATCTTAATTTTTGTGTTTTTTTTTTTCTTGTGATTCATATGAGCTAGAGAGAGAAAGTTTTATGAAAGTGCGCAGCGCAGCAAACGGGAATCGAACACAGTTCTTTACATTGGTAGCCAACGCGATGACGTTTAGGCAAGTAGAGGGTGGCTTATTAATAGAAGAACACGCCTACTTCTATTGAATGTTACCAACCAGTTGGGAAAGAAAAAAAAAACACAAGAAATATTAGTAAAATGTCTTTAAGATATGCATAAAATATATAAACTAAGATTTTTTTTTTCAGAAATATTTTTTTAATCAACAGCAATAGAGTTAAAGTAAATTAAAAAAAAAATTCCAGATCTCGATGATCGTATACTTACAAACGCATGATAGTTTGATGGCTATCTCACGCTAATTATCAGATACATGATGTTTTATACGCAGGCATGAAGTGTTGTCTTTTATTACGGCACAGGCACAGTCGATCGATTTGCTATCAAATGCTTTACACGGAAGTTGGCAATGCTAAACTTCACGCAGTTTAAAACATCTTTGTATCGTATAAGTGAACGTGCAAAACAATAAAATAATTGTATATAATAATTTAAATGGATTTAATTATTATTATCAACTTCTTCTTCCTTTTTTCTTTCTCTCTCTTTTCTCTCTCTCTCTCTTTTTTTTTTTTTTTTTTTTTTCCTTTTTTTTTTCATTTATTTGCAGGAAAAAAGTCTAATTCATAACTTGTTTGTTAGTTAGGTCCATATAATTGGAACAATTAGAAAAACTCTGCGTTGTTACACTGACGTGATAAAGTTACTATATACTGTACATATATTTATAACAAATAGTTCACAGTTTTGTGAAATAGCATCAAGTTGCTTTCATTCCAACTTTCAGTAATCTATTTGGTTAAAAATTACCTATACTCCTCATTTTGTAACGTTATTACTTGTTTTTCTAATCAAGCTGAAAATATAATTTTAGTTTCCAAAGTTTTACGTATATTGGGCGGTATTGTAACAGGTGACCATATGCACTTGTTAATCAATTACATTTTTTTATACTAAACACCAAAAGGAAGTTGACTGAATAAATTTTAGACCGACAGCGACTGACAGGCTTTTCGGGGCCCTGGCTCCCTAAAACCCCTGGCAGCATAAAATCCCTGGTGCTCTGTCCGTCCCTCGAAAAGAAACCCTGCGTCATAGAGTATAAAAAAAATTAATAAAAAGAAATATATTTTAAAAAGTTTATTGGAACTGATATTATATTTATTTCCTTCTTAAAATTACGTATTGTAACATATTTCATTCATACTATAATTAATCAATATAAATAAAATCATGTAAAAGTAAGAAAATAATAATGATAAATGCAAAAAAAAAAAAGACGCTGTGAGAGTTAAAGCAAATAAGACGCAGTAATTTTTTTCCCCTTTTTTTCCTTTTATTTATTTTTTTTTTTTTCTTGTCATTTTTTTGTATCTTTCTTTCTTTTTTTTTTTTTTTTTTTTTTTTTTTGAAGAGCAGGTAACGGGGGTCCCAGATCAGTAGGGCCCCGTCAGAATTTCCTGACCAACTTTAATGGCCAGTCCGGCACTGCTAATAGCAGTCCCACGCCAGTAATCTGCTACCTTAACCCATATAGATAAAAAGTGTATACACAGGACCACGATAATATTTTTTACGCATAGTCGAAAACTCGCATTAAATTTGAAATGTTATTCTTGAGAAAGATATGCGCTGGATTTAAATAATAAAATATACTATTGCGGTCCTATGTACGTATGTTATTAATATAGGTCAATTTATTCTCCATTTTTAGTCTAAATACTTTTTATTTGTCTTCTTTTATCAAAAACTCTTGCAACTCTACTGTAATGTAATAATATAGCATTTTGATATGCACAACAATTTATATTCAATTTAAAACAAATATCTTTCTATATCAATTTTATATTCTTCTTTACTGATTTTTTGCATCTTCAATGTTATATTATTTTATGATAAACTATTCAACTGAATAAATCGGTTAAGAAATCTTTTTAATATAATTTCAATTTGATATTGGAGAAGTTGTGTTCAAGTTTTTGTGTTCAAGTTTGTGTTTTAAATTTTTCATATGTTGTAATAACAAATGAAATAATTTGAAATATAATTTTTGAGTGACATTATAATAATGAGTATATTATGTATCATAAGTATCACATGAGTATGTACTGTATACATATTACAATTATGATAGCTTTTTGATATGCTCTTAAAATAAGATTTCTTATAAATGAAGCACCAATAACTCGAGTTAAAAAATTTCTTGGCACTTAAAATATTCCTATTATTTTATTTTTACGCTATATTTTATAGTGACTCAAAGTTTGGTATTCCTGAATTTCAACAAAGTTAGTTACAAATTATTTTTTTTATCCAAATGACTTCAAATCAGGTAAAAGAAAAAGCCTTGAAGCTTATGTGGGTTGCAATAAAATATCGGTATGAAGAAAATGTTTATATTTCAGTTACAGCTGCTTGATTACTCAATAAGAAATTATATTTTAAATCAAGACAGCAACACAAAGACGTTTGCTTGCTCTTTGTTGTTATTGTGGAGCTCCGAGTTTGCTTATTCTCTCACTAAACTTCCTTTTGCAATTCTCCTATAATTCAAGAATTAGTCTTATTTTCGCTCTTCCAAAAATTATTATACTTATGTGCTTTTTTTATAAAAAAATTAATTTTGTATTTTCAAATTAAATTTACATTAATTTATAAAATAAAATTTAATGTTTGATGTCTGCCACTGAATTTAGCTTGCGTGGAGCCTCATTCGTTAAAAAAAAATTGTGATAAAAAATCAATAAACAAAAATTAAAATTGAATATAAAAGCAAAAAATAAAATAAAAACCTGCTTTTTAAAATCAGTCTTCTTAATATGTATTCTAAAACATTAAAAAATTTCAATCAATAATGAAGAGTTTCCACGATTTTTGAACGTCCGAAGCCATAGCCAAATATTAATTTTTTTTTTATTATTAATAAAAATATGAGTACACACATAAGTGCCACCAAGACAATGAAGTCTTACGTTGGGTGCTTAATCAACATAATATATAAAATGTTAGTAAGCATAAAACAATATTACAATAGTAATTAAACGAAATCAGCACATTTCATTTTTTTTTATTAAATTTATTTTTACTATTATTATTTTTTATTAATGATTCATAATATAAAGAAAATAAGATATAACCCCAAAAAAATACATGATGAAAACCCTCGCATTCCCGTTACAAAGCCCTGCATACGCCACTGTATATATCAAATGGTTTGGACATGATAAATTTTTGAACGTGGCTATACGGTTGATTCTTTTAAGCATGGGACGTAATGAGATCTTTCAATTATGACAAAATCATATCACCTTTAAAAAAAAAAAATCACAAATATTCTTTTACTTTTTTGTATCAGCTTTTTTAAGGTATATTAATTGGTCACAGATTTGTCGAATTAAAAAAAATTAATAATGTTATGATTTTGTAAGTGAGTTCAAAATTCTCAGTACTTAATTAGCATACAAAGTAAGCTTCCGTAGTATCCGTGTTTGCATGCTGAGCAAACCATTTGATACAATTATTTTTACTATTTTAAATCACCTGGATAAAACAATTAAGTATTAATCTATGCTGCATTTAAGTAACATAACATAAATGTTGCTACTGCATAAATTGTATATAAAATTTATGTTGTACATTATATATATGCTATTCTGTGTAATATAATTATTGTTTATTAATGTGGAAATAATTGTGCAAATAAATGTTGCTGCAATCGGTCTACCATAATTATTACGTATTAATTTTAGTTCGTGCAGGGCTTCATGGAAAACTGCTAGCTCTACTTGAAAAATATAATGTGTCACTCAAAGCCGTTTCAAAACTTGCATTCGCCAATAACAAGGCTAAGAGATGTATGAAATTGGAAACAATGGAAATAACTTTAAAACAATGCATGAGCTGAAATGCTATAGCTAAGGAGAGCAAGAGAAATATAGAGAGAGATGACGTTTGTCAAACCATCCAACCCACGCGACGTTTTTGTAATGCAAGGAAGTAAAATACCTTACAGTTGAATGAATTTCTATTTTGTTAATAAAAACTTGATCTATTTTAAAACATACTTTTGTGCATTACGAATAAAATTATATAGAATTTAAAATTAAATAGAAGAAGAAAAACAATAAATATATTTTCCTTCTTGCGATATATAATATATGTATTGTTTTACACCGTAGTTTCGACATAGTTTTATTGACAGGTACAATGAAATCATGCTGGGATAAATTCATAGTATTCGTGTGCTATTCTTAACAAGAGAAATAAGTAGAAAAGTGTAGGTAGAGATTGCAATCGCATCAAGCATGCTCCTCCCGAATGCTGCATTATCGTCGTCGTGAATCATGCTCATGCAGGTATCCAGGATGGCTCAGCCCCGGGAAATCATAGGCTGGGTGTCATTTGCAAGTGTACCAAGTTTCATGACTCTAGAATGTAATGCGTGGTTTGATTTTTTTTTTTTTTTTTTTTTTTTTAACCTTCAAGGTTTCGGAATATCAGAGTTTCCATCATGCTCGTTATATAGGAGCACCATATATTATACATAGTACAACATACAAATCAGCTACCATTAGCTAAATATACCATAGAGGCAAAAAGAAACCCTCGGATCAGATTCCCGGGGTCTTACTTTAGGGGAGTCGCTTTGATTGGGAAGCAAAATGAGAAAATACATAAAAATAAATATGACTATTGATCTACAGTTTATGCGTCAAATTTCAAGAAAGAAAGAAAGAAAGAAAGAAAGAAAGAAAGAAAGAAAGAAAGAAAGAAAGAAAGAAAGAAAGAAAGAAAGAAAGAAAGAAAGAAAGAAAGAAAGAAAAGAAAAGCGTTCTATTAATGTCTTGAAGCTGCCAAGTATTTTAAGAGTACAATTTCTTATTCCTTAAATAATTTTTTATTAACAATATGCATAATAATAATATATATATAATATTATTTATATATATGTGTATATATACATATATACATACATACATACATATATATATATATATATATATATATATATATATATATATATATATATATATATATAATATTTATTAATGATATATTAATGATTTAACTATAAAATTTAGAAGGCGATCGCTCCATCCTGGGCCTTTGCTTATCAAGGGTTTTTGGGACCTTTCATGAGGTCTCAGTAAAAGAGGAAAACTGCTCTTGAACCTTCTTGTGTCGGGCTCTGTAGTTGTTGGCCCGACTCTGAAGATGAGAGAGAGAGAGAGAGAGAGAGAGAGAGAGAGAGAGAGAGAGAGAGAGAGAGCGAGACTTAATGTTGAACTCTGTTACCTTAAACTCTTTACACTTCACCTGGCTGATATGTCTCGACTCAACGAGTTACAAACAATTGAGATTGTCTTTCTTCTATTTTTTCATATGATTTACTTACTTTGAATGAATTTTAATATCAAATAAAGATAAATATTTTTCTGATATCTTTTATTATTTTTCAATAATGCATTGAATGTATAAAACACACAATAAAGCTTCAACAAATAAAATATTTACGAGACAAGCAAAGAATAAGAAGATTGAATTACGTTTTTTTCTTCTTGTTTTTCTTTCTTTTACTGCTAAACTTTTCTCCAACATTTCTCATTTTACATCAACTTACTGCATTCCTGGCATAATTAAGCAGATGTGATGAAAGTAAGATATGGCATCATAAAAATATGAGGTAGGAAGAAGAGAGGAGAAAGAACAAAAATATATTTTTGTTCCTGTTAGATTTTGATTTTACTAAATAAAGTTATTTTACTGATTAAGGTAATAATTATAAGATTTAGAAAATTACTCTTTTGTATTTTTTGTATTTTTTTTTTCATTTGTGACCAAAATGCTAAATAAATGAGACCTTAAGATGTCGTTAAATAATGATTATTTCAAAATATAAAATTTTAATTCATTTTATTGAACAAATAAAACATAATCGTCTTTATGTAAATAATTTGCAAAAATTAGCAACAAATGAAAGGGCGAGGTTTAGGCCTGTCTAGTCCACTCGTATCCACAATCATGATAATATATTTTACTGTTCAAAAACTCGAGTTAAATTGAAATGGTAGAAGATATCACCACAATCGTGTGTTAAACTCTGTCCAAAAGTTCGAGAACGATTTGTACAGGCAACCTGCAAGATATCTTTATAAGAAAACGCTGTGGCCGCCGCTGTCCCGTTCTTAAAATTTTGGCTACAGCTGTATACATGTAACACAATCGCAAATATAGACTCTACATTATTACATCTCTCTGATAGGATGTGTTCTCTCTAATTTCTATTTTGTGTATAATTTATTATTCTTTAACTTTACTTTAGAAGGCAAGAAAGTAAAATGTTATAAGACAGAGTGTGTACGTGTAAATTATCTAAAATATAAAATGTGTTAGCATATTCATAATATATAATATAGTGATAATTTGTCTCTGCACCAAATACAAATAAAAATAACAAACTAAAATATTGGTATACACGTAAATAGCCCTTGATTGTATTACAGGTTACTCAAAAATTATTATTTTATTTAAACTTTTTAATTGCATATGTAAAATTATATATTTGAAATATTATATATATATATTTGATATAGTTGTTAAATTCAACTTTTAATGTACAGTATGTAAAATTAATATTTATAATTAATATGTTATAAAAACCAAGCGAAAAACTTAAAGAAATCAAAGCATACGAGCTGCTGTTTTTAAATAACTGTAAACGTTGAATTAAAATGTTACGTAAGAGGTATCGCACCTAGGTTTAACAACAAATTCTGTGTATGTACTGTACAGTCATTCACATAGCTTTTGGATATTTACTATACAATTTTACACATCACTAAAATCTTTCTCAGGCTCTAACCTTTGGAATAACTTATACCTTCTACCTTTTATAGCATAGAATCAAAATAACTGTTTAAAACTTGTGTTAAAATCTTTATTTAAATTAAAATTATATATCTCATACTCTATCACGCACGTAGAAATATTTAAAATAATTAAATGTATAAGACTGAAAAATACAGTAAACTAAACTGGTGAATTCAGTTTTATTGCTAATTCAATTTCAAATAGCTACTATTATAAAAGTATAAATTATTGATAAAATTATATTATGTGATAAAATAAAACCAAATTCTTATTTAATGTATAGAGTTTTTCTATAGAGAGTTTTATAATCAATATTCTATATAATAACTGCGTGTGATTAATATTTACATAAATACTACAGAATTTATAAGGTTTATTGTATATTCAATTTTCATGTTATTATAAAACTCTGTCAAGAAAATTATGTTCAATACATGTCAAAGGACTATGTAAATGGGTACTTTTGTGGCCTCTCAATAAAAACCATTTATTATTATTAAAAATATTTTACTTTTATGGAGTATACTTTTATTATAATATTGATTTTGAAATCAAATGAAGTGGCACGATATCAAACTACAAAATTTTAAACTTTAATATTTAAAAAAAAAAGGGGAAAAAACTGTTATGTCGTCAAAAAAAAGTCAAGAGTTGTTTATTGTTATGATGTGTGAGTTATTTCACTTTGGTTTTGGTCGGTAAGTAATTTGTGATATTTAAAATTAATCGGTCATAGAAAGTGTAAAAATTGAAGTTTTTTTCAAAGTTTTTTTCCCCTTTTTTCCTTTTTTCAATATTGATGGCTAAATGTTATGGCCGCAATGTTCAATTAATAAGACTAAAAAAGTTTTGAAATGTGCCTTTATAAAGTTTATTAATTATTATTATAATCTAGGTAGGTGAGGAACATAATTCAAGTACAATGTTTGATACAGCTGGGCAATTGATTGAAAAGTTGCATTGCATAAAACATTGCTACCACTGCGTACAGTACAGTACATGAGATTTCATTAAGTTCCATGAGTAGAGCAAATCATC
>OX439127.1:56764483-56911983 GCA_949318235.1 Ecdyonurus torrentis
GCAGCGTGTAGGTAGCAACGTGAGCGCAGTGACGTAAGGGGACGAAGTGAAGCCGCCACGGTTGCCAAGCATGAGCAGCTCGTGTGCTGGGATCACAAACAGTGAGCTGGAAAATAGAGATACAAACACAGATTATATATTACCAAGTAGAGATTGATATAGAGTGTAGGGACTAGGGAGTCTGCAAGAAATAAAGATTGATTAAACTTGTACAGAAAATACATTCTTTCATCCAAATATGATTTGACAAAAAGTACGACCACCTCAAGGAAACTGTCTGAGAAAGAAACTTACATTTGAATACAAGATATGGAATCATCTTTCAACAAAATTCATACATTTATGATACTTATTATAATATGGATTTCTTATCAGGATAAAGAAAATCTTCGCCATATTTACTGGCTCAAATCAAAGGATAGAAGTATGATGACTTCTTTATTTTTAGTTTTCATATAACATTTTCAAAAGAGAAATCATTTTCCTTATTCTTAAAAGCACTACAAATACAATTATGGTATATCTTGAAAATAGAAATACTGTATAAGATTTTTAATATTAATTTTTATGCCATTTTTCCCCCCAATATTTATATAAATTCAATTCTAAAGTTTTCCTCATTGAACGACAAGAAATGACATTTCTATGATATAGATAATAATAGTTTTAATGTTTTTGAATATGGAAAATATAAAATAAAGTCTGTAGGTACTTATAAAGATTAATAATTTATTGTTGTTTTATGATATAAAAGAAAAGGATACAGGAAACCAGCAAGGGTGTTACCATAGTGAAGAGAGTCCCATAGTTCGAGAAATATCTTGCTAGCACAGAGATAAAAAAACAACACATATGGGATAGCTTTCGGCACTAAACTCCATATTTATATGTGTGGCTTCTTCAGTCCTTACAGACTCAGAGAGATATTTCTTTTTCTCTGAGTTTCTCTCTCTCTCTCTCTCTCTCTCTCTCTCTCTCTCTCTCTCTCTCTGAAGAAGGCACACGACAATGCGCTCCAAGTAGGTATGCTTGTTAGCTCTAGCAACAAAATTTTGTAAATTTTACAAAAAGTTTTTTGTTGTCATTATGACGTGATATATGCAAAAGCGCCAGACGTTTTTGGCAGTTGACTAGTTGGACTTTTTCTAGCTAGTGATGCAGTCGTGTGAAAATTTATTATTAATTTTCACCTTCAATAGGTGAGAAAATGTAGCAAGTGAATTATGTGTAACATATACATACATGTATAAAAGTGCAGTGAATTTCAAGATCAGTAACGTGCAAACAGCAATCAAAAACCAACGACAATGTATGAGGGAGTGATGGAGCACATTCGGGCATGATACTAAATCTCACATTTATCAAAATGGTAAGTAGCTTCTATTTGTAACATTTTTAGTTCATTTATTAACTTTCTGTTGTGTCATTAATTTATATATATATATATATATATATATATATATATATATATATATATATATATATATATATATATATATATATATATATATATATATATATATATATTAATTTTGCACCCTCCAATAGGTTTTACCAGCTGAAAAATATTTTTATATAAATTATAAAAATTTATATTTTTAAGTCACTCTTTTTTCAACTGAATAATATTCTAAACTAAATTACATTTTTTTATTTTGCAGGCAAGAGAGAGAGAGAGACGAAACAGAGGGATATAGAGGAGCATGTACTGTACAGTACGTTACTGTCGCTATATTTCACTGCACCCGCGTAGCAGCAAACCTTATGGTAAGTTATTATTATAGCTATTTTAATTTCTTTATATTTGTAAATTTAGCTATGTATAACTTTTTCAACAAATGAATTCTTATTTTAAAATAAATATATTTTGGATAATTTACTCTATATAGAATGCAAGCTTTCTTGAGAAAAAGAGAGAGCTAGAGAGAGAAAAGAAATATATATTAATTTTTATCTTTGTTTGATTTCAGGATGCAGTGAATTTTTATCAATTTTCCTCTCGAAAAAGTCCCCTTCCCCCACTACACCTCGTGTTATCAAGACTACATGTGAATTTCTTTAACATCCACTATTCAGTAACATTTGCACAAAGCCAATTTGTGATTTTTCCTATGCATTTTTTTACTTTGTTTTAGATTCATAATTCATAAATAATAATAATAATTTTAATAATAGTTAACGACTTTTATTGGGCAAAATCAGGCTACAGAACCTCTCAATTTAACCTAACTGTTTAACATTACAGTCAGGCCCAATTTTAATCAATCAATAATAAAAAAAAATTAGTACAAACAAAAATTTCATGGTGTTAATGTTTTTCTTTTTACTTATTAAATTCGATCATCATGCTAAATAAATTTAATATGTTTTTTAAACTCAGTTTAAAGTTTACTTAATGTTGTCAGGCTACATTTAATTAGTTTGCATTTTTTTTTCATTTGTGAGAAAAGCAGTTTTGTTATATTGTTTATTGATTTATTAGGAGGAATTTATAAAAATGATGAACATGCAACATAAAGAAAATAATGTTAAAAGTTCACTTTTGATATATACTTTTATTTATTATTATTATTTTTTTTTTGCCATGCCATTGTAATTGATGTAACTAATCCATATGCATAATTAATTAAATAAAACATTTATAAACAGTTGAAATTAAAATGTAAAATGTTTAACTTTTACACCTTACTCTATAATTGTGGCAATTAGAAATTATTTCATTATTCTGATAAATATAGAATTATTTATAGCCTTGATATAATATGTTATGTAAAAATTAGCAGATTGAAGTAGTGCTATATGTTATTTTGTTGTTTTTTGCTTTATGTTTATTTCTACACTTGTCTTGTAATATGTTTATACTTTGTATTCTCAAAGTTATAATATATAAAACATTATAACTTTGAAAATACAAAGAAAAAACATATTACAAGATTAAGTGTAATAATAACATCAAAGTATAAAAACAAAAATAAACAATAAATCAGATATAGAAAATTAAAAAATTAAAAAGTATAGAAATAATAAACGGCAACTATATTAAATTAACAAAACCCCGCCGCTAGAACAAATCCAACCACGCGCGGGCTTGCTAAATTTAACAAAAATTATTTTATTAAATTTAACAAACAGCGCTCGTTGATATAATACGCGCGCTTTGTTATGTGAACGATCTACTTTGTAAGTATAAGTTTAACCAAGACGCACTTGCTTAAATTTAGTGGTGCCTGATTAGTTGACACAAAACATATATTAGTAAATATTGTTTTACAAACACCGAATTATTATATTTAAAAAACGACAGTTGCAAGTATATGTTTACACAGTAAATTTTGTTATGTTAATTGAAATCTTTGTAAAAATTTCTCTCCGTGTGTACAGTGTAATAATAATTAATAACTTTATTAAGGCGTTGTGTAGGCTTCACAGCCTTATGCTACAAAAGTTTGCCGACAAAATTAACGCGAGGGAATTAAATGCATAAACAAAATATTTTGACAGCATTTAATCATAATATTATTCAACTCGGAAAACTTTTCAATCTCTTCTTTTCTTGAGATTCTATATCCAAAGTTAATATGTAAATACAACATGAAAGGTCAAATACTCAATTAATTGCCTGGGTCAATAAAAAGAAGTTTTTTCTTGTAGAAAATATCGAAATACATTTTCTTCAGTATAGAAAGAGTCAGTGACAACACTAAAGACGTAAACAGGGAGAAGTATGAAGTAATACTTAACAATGCTATCGATGTACGTGGTCATAGTACACGATCATATATTTCAAATATATCACTTTACTCACCTCTATTATACTCAATGCAAACGCAAGTAAAAAAATTAATTAAGGTACAAGTTCCATACACAAACTTGATGCTACCTCTTTACATTCATATTATTAGTACGAATAAAAAAAAAAAAAAAAAAACTGTTGACTCAACTCTTGTATGCTAATTGGCTGATTGCTAATTGGTAGATTTACAACAAACTAAAGCACCTTCTAAATTAATGCGATTAAATGTAATTCAGAAAGTCCTGCACTAAAGCATTCAAAAACAAATATTTTTAAGTAGGATTAAAATTGTCTGTGGCTGCCCCTGAAAAGTGACCTATCGTAACCCCAGGAGGTTACTCATATTTTCAAAATCTTTAAAATACTAAATCAAAAAAAAAAAAAAAAAATGTAGAGTGTCATAAAGCTTAAATTGCATGCTTTCATTGTTATATAATATACTGCATAAGTGCATAAATACAGTGTAACAAAGGTGTCATATGTTTATACTTTGTATTTTCAAAGTTATAATATTATATATTAAACATTATAACTTTGAAAATACAAAGAAAAAACATATTACAAGATAAATTGTAATAATAACATCAAAGTATAAAACAAAAATAAACAATAAATCAGATATAGAAAATAAAAAAATTAAAAAGTATAGAAATAATAAACGGCAACTATATTAAATTAACAAAACCCCGCCGCTAGAACAAATCCAACCACGCGCGGGCTTGCTAAATTTAACAAAAATTATTTTATTAAATTTAACAAACAGCGCTCGTTGATATAATACGCGCGCTTTGTTATGTGAACGATCTACTTTGTTAGTATAAGTTTAACCAAGACGCACTTGCTTAAATTTAGTGGTGCCTGATTAGTTGACACAAAACATATATTAGTAAATATTGTTTTACAAACACCGAATTATTATATTTAAAAAAAGACAGTTGCAAGTATATGTTTACACAGTAAATTTTGTTATGTTAATTGAAATCTTTGTAAAAATTTCTCTCCGTGTGTACAGCGTAATAATAATTAATAACTTTATTAAGGCGTTGTGTAGGCTTCACAGCCTTATGCTACAAAAGTTTGCCGACAAAATTAACGCGAGGGAATTAAATGCATAAACAAAATATTTTGACAGCATTTAATCATAATATTATTCAACTCGGAAAACTTTTCAATCTCTTCTTTTCTTGAGATTCTATATCCAAAGTTAATATGTAAATGCAACATGAAAGGTCAAATACTCAATTAATTGCCTGGGTCAATAAAAAGAAGTTTTTTCTTGTAGAAAATATCGAAATACATTTTCTTCAGTATAGAAAGAGTCAGTAACAACACTAGAGACGTAAACAGGGAGAAGTATGAAGTAATACTTAACAATGCTATCGATGTACGTGGTCATAGTACACGATCATATATTTCAAAACTATCACTTTACTCACCTCTATTATACTCAATGCAAACGCAAGTAAAAAAACTAAGTTACATAAGAAAAGTCACAAGCACAACTATAATACGAGGAATAACAAGGCAAAAAATCAAAGTGTTTATAAAAGAACGGAAATAGGAGTCATTTCTGTGGTTCTCTAAACATTTATAATAATTTGAAAAGATTCTGTTTAAAAGAAGCTTATAAAAATGTTTTTATTATATGAGCTCGTTCTGCAAAGTCAGACTTCCGGCGCAACTTTTGTGTCGATATGTTCCTTTGTTATAACAGCTGATTATGACTTCGTTACCTGTTTACTACGTTTATACATATAGTAGATCATTGTTATTTCTTCGTTTAGAACTTTGAACTTGATAAGAATGAAAGAAACTCCACACAAAAAAGTTTCATGCTCTTCATGTGACTCAATTTTTGTCAATTTTGTTAGCTCAAAAAACAAGATCAACCAATGAATGTGTCGTATTTTGTTGGTCAGCCAATCACTGTTGTTGAGATTCACTTTACTTTACAGAACAAGCTATGAACTATTATTAAGTTGAGGAGTTTATTAATTTATTAACGACTCAGACAAGTAGTCATATAGTGTAATTAATTAAATTGTCTTTGAATATTTTTAAATTATGTAATATTGTTTTGTTGACTATCATTTCATTTCTAATTGCTTTTTTTTTAAAGCAATAAGCAATAACCTTGACTGATGCATTTTTATTACAGCTCTGGCCAAAAGTGTTATATTCTGCATTTTTGCCTGTGACTTACAAAATATCGTCTTCTTCAAGTAAATTTTATAGTATCAAACCTTCACGTGACTAAAAATTTTAAGATACTGATCAAAAATAAGTTATTAAAATAAATTAAATTCTCATCGTAGTTAATTTTTAGTGACGTGTATTTTGCAGTTTGAGGGATTTCTGAAGTTTCAGTTTTGATAGATTTTAATAATGATTATTTCGTTAATGAATTAAATTATTATATTATATTTTTTTACAAGCGTGTTCAAATTAATATGATTTTAAGAGGGCGTTGCATAGCATATAGATAATATTCGGCATTAAAATAATAAAAAAAACAGACACCTCTTCACTTGTGCTACGTAAAACAAAACCAATGCACAACATTTAAAGGTTGATGGAAAATGATATAAATGAATAAATAATAAGAATAAATTATAATGTATACATTTTAAAATAAATCTCAGTTGGATAATGTCAGGTGCAATACGGCAAAATACACGTGAAAAAGTGGAACGAAGTGAAAATATAATTATATTTCTATTTTAAATATATTTTTTAAATATACAGTAATTTTATAATTCCGTTAGGAATATAGAAATGTAAAAT
The DNA here is from genome assembly GCA_949318235.1 of Ecdyonurus torrentis. Lineage (NCBI taxonomy): Eukaryota > Metazoa > Arthropoda > Insecta > Ephemeroptera > Heptageniidae > Ecdyonurus > Ecdyonurus torrentis. Next base: position 56,771,061 of record OX439127.1, read on the forward strand.
AACAATAATATAATTTCAATTTTAATCATAGTTTCGATTCTTGGAAAATTAGCACCAACTTAATAATAGCAATAATTTATCTTTAAAAAGTAAAATATTAATAGTTAATGTATGAAATTTAAAAAAAAACAATGGCGACTGATAATTATTTACGGAATAAAAAAAGGCAGAGAGAGAGAAAATCTCTAGTGGAGATTCAAAGAGAAAATAGATCATGAGCTATCTTAATAATTGGACATAATAATTAGTTGAATAATTTATCTATATATTATGAAAACTGTGAAACTAAAATAAAAAAACTATATAATTATTTATAATTAATTTTAATTCAATTAAACAAAAGCAAATAATGACGATAATAAAAATTTTATATAATAAAAATACAGTAGTAAAATAAAAATGTAAAATGATAATTTAGCAACGCAAGATACTTTTATAAATCCGAACAATTTTTTTCTAAATACGAGATGTTATGCATAGAAATATTAAAATATAATAAGCGTATTGTGTAATAAAGAGAACGATGAAAAGCAAGAGAAGGTAAAAACAGCAAGCAGTCAGGCATGAGAGACGCAAGTTTGCTTGCTGGCTGTGCTTACTAATAATCGTAATCGCTCGCGCTCGCTATAGGGTCTATGCATTCATCTTGAAGTCGACGCCATGTTGGATAACTCAATATCATGGGTGGCATAGGCAAAAAAAAAAAAAAAAAAAAAAAAAATCATTTTTTCAGTTTAAAAACACTATGTAATATTTTTTAGAGCATTGATGGTGTAAATAATATGTTGAATTGGTATCTCAAGTATGTGAGAAAAATAATAATTACAAAAATTTAACCGATTTATCAAAGAAAATTGGCTTAAATGAAGTTTGTCCTATGCTGAGTATTGTTATGCACTACTCCAGTATGGCCTCCAAGCGTAATAAATATGACGTCATCCGTATACACCCTATAGTGAGAAAAAAGAAAAACTGCTTGTTTACATTGAGCGGGTTGCGTTTCAGATCGTTCGGAAACTTTTGGCCAGAGCTGTACATGTATTGTGTGTGTGGGATGAAAGAAATGAAGAAAAAAATTTGAGTTTTGAAAAGTAAAAAAAAAAAAAAAAAAGAAAGACAGAAAAAAAAAGAAAAGACAGAAAAAAGAAAGAAAATGGATTTTCTTTGAGTTCAATGTACGAACGTCTGTGTGATATATATTTTACCATCCGGAAATACTTAATTAAAAAGATATAAATGATATTGTAAAAGAAAAATACAAACTGAATGTGTATGATAAAAATATATATATATATATTATCAATTATGTGTACCAGTATAATATATATATATATAACCATTCTTTTATTATTTTTATTATTATTATTATTATTATTTACGTTATGGTTAATATATATTTAATAAAAAATAATGTGTCCATGTAAATCCTATTGCAGAGTTTTATTTATATTGAAATTGTCTTGTCTTATAATATCTGTATTTAACTTTCCAGTTTAATGTATTGTTAGTTGGAAACTTCAATATTTTGTTTACATATTTTCCTGCTACCATTTTTTAAATTTTCCTTATTGCTTTATAAATGATATTAACCACATAGGTAATATTCTATAATATTTCATTTCTCTTCAAGTTTTTGTGAATAGAGTTGTCAAGTCCTCACAATGCCGTATATATATTAAACCCGTAGACCACATAAAATAACACGTGACTTTTAATGAATAAACACGAAATGAGATCTTCAAAACTGATGACAATTTTTACCAGAATGTTAATGTAACCCCACGAGAGAGTGTATAAAAAAAATGTAAAGTATGGAATTTGCGAGAAAATTCATGTTTATGACGTCAGAAACATGCAAAAATTAGTATTAAAATGTTGTGCGGGTTGCATAAATTGAATTTTCTGATCACTGTTACGGGGCTTTTGAGACAAACTAATGTTATTTATGTAAATCCCATGAAATGTTTTATGATAAAAATGCTTATGTTTTTCTCTGGCCTATTCCTTTAAGTTCTTTATTACTCGTTAAAAGTTGAAACTTTGTAGAAAATTGACTTAGATTTTATATATAATTGTCATTTTACTATTTTCTCCAAGTTTTTCGAAACTGGCTTGTTCAACGCAGCAATGTTTGCGTTGTACAAGAAATTAACTGTATGAAATTTTAAAGTTCAATGGGCAGAATTGGAGATATTATGCACATTATAAAATTGATCTACGCGAACAAGGGAATACAAAGTAGGGTCTAGTAGTTTAAAACTGCTACTCACTAAACATTATTGCGTATGTTGTCTTTAAACTTTAAACATTCATGTTTATACACTACACTCTACCTAAAAATATCCAAAATTCGATACTGAGATTATATAGGTATTTAAAATTTTTACTCTCTACCAGTAAATGTTTAGTGCAAGAGTATAATAATAATAATAATAATGATTTTATTGAGCAAAATATCACAATACAAACATTGCACATTGTCAAAGAGGTTGCTCAACAGGAGATCAAAAAAGGCAAAGCCCATACAAAATTTGATATCCCATACTGTATACTGTCTTATTGAAAAGGATAGCGAAAAGACTGTAATGCTTACGGATTATCCCATTTTGTACCGACACTAGCCACTACAAGCTTGAATATTTAGTAATAAGACACTAATGCTATGACGCAGCATCAAAACATTATTTCTTAGGAAGTCTCTAAACATTTGTTCGTTGAGAGAAAACATTTGTTTACCGAGTGCAAGATGTAAAACAGTTAGGAAACCAATAGAACTTTTAAACAAGGAATTGTTAATAAGGATTTTAATGAAAATATAAAATTTGTAAAATATGTGGTCAAATGTAAAAAAGATACGCTTATTGTAAAGATAAAAGTGGCATCCTGACGATTTATTATTACAATATGACACAAAACTGGAAATACCTTAAAACATGCGACAGTATTTTAATATTTACTTATAATTAGTAATTTTTTCTACTACACGTTTACAAATATTGCACTGAATATAAGGTATAAAAGTAGTTTATATATTTATATATATATATTTATATTATGTATATTTTATGTATATGTGTGTCTGTGTATATATAATAAAGCATGAGCACGTCAATCTCCTTGCTAACTATTTTATTGTTGTTATTGTTTAGGGTGACTAAACAAACAGGATTCTGCTTCTGCAGATTCCGTAATTTTGTTCTGTCGTTGGCTAAATCTTACGATTATGAAGCCTTAATTACGTCTACTTAATTAAATGTTGGCCAGGGTGGCCAAAATCTTGCATTGGTATTACCCTATACTAATTAATTCACTTTTTTTTCCACTTTTTTTTCTTTGTATATAGTTCAATAAATTGTTTTCTTTATAGTTTTAATTTAATACACTGCACTTGTGGTTGGAGTAACTTGTTGATATGGATGATGAAGTCAAGAGGGGGAGAGGAAACATTAAAACAAAGGAAGGAATATTAGGAATTTTGGGAATGTGGACAACTCTTGTCATGTTGCGATAAAGCAAACCCACATAGTTGAATTTTCAAAATGGTGGTACTCGCCTACCGGGTTCACTTTTGAGGATGATTTAACGATAATGAAGATTGTGTCCGATAGGATTTTTTTTGTGGAAAACGAAGAACATAAAGAGGTTATAATTAACAAAGACACGGACGAAGAATTAACTTAACAATAGGACAGTAACTCGCACACAATCAAACGCGATTATGCCGATCTGACGTTCACCTTGCGGATCTAACTATTTTATAAGTTACATATTAATGCAAATTACAATCGTAATTGTACAAGACTTAAAGCTATAAATTAAATTTATCTGCACGCAGATAGAGATGCATATATATGTATGTTCTGTTTTGTTTATTTTTTGTTGAAAATATTGCATTTAAATATTATAAAGTTGTGCATGTGCATAACCATATACTTGGATACTGTTGACTTCTTTTTATTATTATTTTTCTTTTTTACAAATGCCTGTTTTTTTTAATTTCTTTATAAAAGCTATGAAAAATGTAGGAATATATATTACTTGTTTCAAGCTATACAGCTAAGCTAGAAGCTGATGAAAAAATAAGAATAAGAAGAAACGTAAATGCATATATTTATTTTTCCCATTGTAATAAGTTCTGAAGTTTTATTTACTTTAATTTTCTTAAATTTAAAATACAAACAATCAAATTGGAGTAAAATTGCAATTTAATTTTAAAGCAAGTCGAATATATAATAAGGCCCTAAAATTGCTTGGAGTAAGTAGATTTTAAGACGCTGTGAAAATAAAATAAAAATTAAATCACAAACTATATTTCAAACCATATATTATGTTATTGTTGAGGACACACTTATTTTAATCAATAGAAAAAGACACAATGGCTTTCTTAATGAGGGGGGGGGGGGAGAAGAAGAAGAAACAGATATAAAATAACTAAGATAATTATTTGCAACAGTAGCACGGTAATAAGTGATGCACGTCATACATTTGAAGTATCAGTTTACTTCTCACCGACAATAATAATATACTCAATGTAGCATTTGTAAACGTAGCAGAAAAAGTGTATAAGGGGACAAAACAAAACAAAACAAAAAAAAAAAAAAAAGGCTTCATATTAACGTCAATATTTTACTCTATGATAATATAAAAGTGTTTTATAAAAGAAAAGTAGAACTCAAGGCGTGTTTCTTTTATTTATTTGTTTATTATATTATATTTTATTCACACTGATAGAAAATCGGGAGAAATGTATTACATTTTTATTTTTCATCCAGCATTTTTCATAAATAAATATGTTTTTATGTAATTAAACGGATTCAATTATATAATAAAAATATTTAAAAAAAAAAAGAAGAAGAATTTATTTAATATAGATCGATATGAAAGGTGTCAATGATGAGCATGTAAATATTTTGCCAGTAAATATATTAAATATATACATAAAAAAAATTCATATTCTGACAAATTTTGTAATGAACTGAGAGAATTAGAAATGAGATTTTACTAAAGAATGTAACAAAATTATTTTGAAATTATAATATAATTAAGTTATTATTAAGTTGAAGTGGTGGGTAGTTATCAATGGCTTTTTTAATAGTGATCATCGTGCCATGTAATTAAATCTCCCGAAATCGCGATCTTAAAATTTTAATTATTAACGCGCTGAGAGCAACCACCGTCTAGCGACTTACTACCTACGTCGCAGCTACAAGTTGCTCTCACGCTAGCTTTGCGCGAGAAGAAGTTATCCTTATTGTTGCTCTCGCAACTTGACATCATATTTTATGTATATAAAATGTTTTTATGGCTTTAGATATGTAAAAAAATAATTTATGCAGAGATAAGAGTAAAGTAGAAAGCATCAAAGTCGTCTGCTAGCACTTTGTTAGTATTGTTAGGCTCCGAGTTTGTTGCACCAAAGTAAGAAATAATTTGAATTTACTTTCAATTCAATTTTTAAAGACTTGAAATTTAAAGGTGGAATAGATAACCATAATTATAGTAATAAAATAATTGGTTTGAAATTTTAAAAAAACTTAGCAATATTATATGTTTTAAGTATTAAGTGAATGCGTCAAATATTTATATGTCTGTTACTGGAGAGAACGAAGCATGTTATATTTCTGTTTTATCAAAAAGGCTTATCATGGTATTGAAGTAACATCCCCAAGGGAAAGAGATTTGCACGGGGGAGAAAAGAAAAGCAAATTCATATTGATTTTATTAATAATGATATATTTATGGGGCATAAAACATCAGCTGATTTTCTAAAATAAAGAGGGTGGTTTGTCCATCAATATATCTAAAATTTTCAGGAAATGCTATTTTGTTTCATAGTATAATAATATTGATAAGTAACTTTATTAAGGCATTGTGAAGCCTTGACAGTCCTATTTTACGAAACATTGACCACAACATCACATGAGAATATTCTATAAGCAAATAAATTAATACAACATACATAGATTGCAGAACAAAAAAAAAAAAAAAAAAAAAAAAAAAAAAAAAAAAAAAAAGGGGGGGGGGGGGAAGAAGAAGAAGAAGACATAATACATTTCTGATATTGTGATGCAAAATTTGTTCATAAAATATTTGGATACAGAACACTGGATAAATTTAGTTTATATTTTTGTTTTGCTTATTTTATTATCGTCACAGAAGCAAAAAAAAAAAAAAAAAAAAAAAAAAAAAGAAGTAACATTTTATCATGCTGTAAAACATTGTAGCGCTTTTCTACAACCTAATGCTTTACCGCTGTGAGTGACTTTCCAGCATTTACTTTATTTTTTCTGTATTCAATAATTTTACCATTATGTAATATCTCTTAAGCTTTCTCTCTCCGTGATGGAATGGGGTTTTTCTCTCGTACTTTGGTTTTGATATTTTGATTCCCTTTAAGCCCCTCTCTCTAAAACTCACCGATTAACACTGGTTTAAAAGGGCACAAAAAATAATAAAAAAGCTTTTCCACGTAAAAGTCGGGGAAAAGTCATTGTTTCAGTCGTATTGGTATACATTAGCATGTCGTCGCCCACGAGGGCTGGAAATATTAGAGAATTCTGGAAATTTATCAGTAAATCTGTATGTTGTAGTATACATGCAATTTATATTTAAATAATGAATGAGGTGAGGGAGGGAGGGAGGGAGGGAGATGAAAAAACAAGCACACAAATGTATGAACAAATAAAATTATATAAACAACTTTTTTTGATTTTTTTAAGAACGAAATAAAAATTGGCAGTCAATTCTAATGTCAATGTCATGTTGAAATAAAATCAAAGTGTATTTGATGTGATTACATCATCCCAAAACTCGGGTTAACCCCACGAGGGTTGGTAATTGAATCACATTCATAACAGCTATCAACATCATTACTGCGATCATTTTGTGATAGATTTACAAAATTGTATTAAAATATTAATGCTGTATGTATGTGCTGTGTATGTGTAAGCGTGAGGTTGTGAGCTGGCTGTGTGTAAGCGTGAGGCTGTGAGCTGATGTGCCGAGGTACTTTGAGGTGACGGGAGTGCATGAGTACTCTCGCAAGGCTAGCTGGCTGGCTGCATCGCTTGCGTAGCCCTGCGTCGCCTCACTTGCAATCTAGGTCTCGCTTGCCTTGTTAGCATGCAGCTTTCAAGCTTTGTTATATAATATTCAAGCTTTGAGTACACGTGTACTGTCAACTCAACTATTGCTCTTCTCGCTCATTCACTCGCCCGCGTATAGGGTGTGTGCGCATGACGTGAACTTTAACATGAATGAAGCCACCCTATAAATATAATAATAAAAAATATTAACCTTTTTACTAGCGTAATAATATTACAGTTTAATATTTCTACAGTAAAATAAAAACATTATTTTATTAAGTAAACCAAAATAAAAGAAAGAAAGAAAGAAAGAAAGAAAGAAAGAAAGAAAGAAAGAAAGAAAGAAAGAAAGAAAGAAAGAAAGAAAGAAAGAAAGAAAGAAAGAAAGAAAGAAAGAAAGAAAGAAAGAAAGAAAGAAAGAAAGAAAGAAAGAAAGAAAGAAAGAAAGAAAGAAAGAAAGAAAGAAAGAAAGAAAGAAAGAAAGAAAGAAAGAAAGAAAGAAAGAAAGAAAGAAAGAAAGAAAGAAAGAAGAAAGAAAGAAAGAAAGAAAGAAAGAAAGAAAGAAAGAAAGAAAGAAAGAAAGAAAGAAAGAAAGAAAGAAAGAAAGAAAGAAAGAAAGAAAGAAAGAAAGAAAGAAAGAAAAGAAAGAAAGAAAGATTTATATTCATATATAAATATTCAAATATTCATTTATATTTATATTCGATTTATATTCTTATCAAATTAATTAACAGAATTCAATATTATTAACATATATAAATGTGTAATCATGAGTGTAAAAAATGGGAATTAATAACTTTTAACGTGTTATTAATATTAATCATAAAATGAACAATTATGGCAAAATGAAATATTACATGATGTTTATACGTGGTATACGTAGTAGGGGTATTATTGAATTATCATTGAAACTGTTTTTTATAAAAATATATTTTATATTTGAGGTTTATAATATATTTCATGTTAAAAGATTTGAATTGTGTCTGGTAAACTCCAATATAAATCCCAATATGCTTATAAAAAATAAAACAATAATAAGATCTTTTGTCATATTGATTCGTCTAAATATATATATTATATATATTTTGTTACAGTATGCATGGGCTCAACAGTTCTGGAAAAATCAACTAATTATTGTAATAAAATGATATTATAAGGGATGGGGACAACTTTGTAGATTTTATTTTATATACAGACTTTTATATTTGTCTCTTTGAACATATATTAAAATGTGTATAGTTAATCTGAAGTTAATTTCACATTATTTTTCCCACTTCTCTGATGATCACGTTTTGTGCAACGGTTACCAAAGGTAGTTGTTACCATTAACTTGACATGCTGTCTGACAAGTAAACAACAACAACAATTAACTAAGCAGTACGGTATCAATACTCACGTCACACGTGTACACCTATTATATAAGTCAGGAAAATCCTTTTGCATATTCACGTCTAATGCAATATTAACACACACATACAAAAAGTGCTGTCAAAATGATAAATGACAGAATAATTAAAACAACAATTTGCAAAATACAGTCAATTAATAAAGTTACTCTAAGGATAGGTAGCGATAGATTAATATAAACACTTAAAATATCGCACTCTTTGATCCTATGTTGTAACGTTTGAATAAATTAAAAGTTTAGTGACACGTTTGACACTTTTATTAAAATTACATTTTGTTTAATCGAATAGTTGCAAGCTATATAGAAAAAATAATTAAAAATTGTATTTTATTTGCGTCTCATTTCCAATCTTCATACAAAGCATAGCATGTTACAACACTCTTCTTTGTAAATCTGTTTATTTTGAGTATATTTCCTCCATCAAAGGAATAATTTTCATCGAAGCCATATAAAATACACGTGAATAATGAATTTTCCAAGATAAGTTTGTATGTGTGGATACGAAAGGTCATTGCTTGCTTTCTCGAACTGTAGCTCGTGTGTATTTGTGGTTTGCTCACATCCACTTCTCTCTACAAAATTATTTTTCACTAAAAACATGCTTCAGTGGACAAGGCGTTTTCAAAAGCAAACAAGAAATAAAATAATAGAAATCGGAGACGTTAATGAAATCCAATACTTGAGGGAAATATGAACAATAATATTATATAAATACCAACGGTCAGATAAATTAATACATACGATATGTTATTTTATTATAAGACTTCTTGTTTTAATTAAGATTTACAGGAAAATATTCTCAAAAATTGAAACAAATATTCATAAATAATTTTTCATATAATATTTATTTGAATTATTTACATTTCCTGGCAACATCTCGTCCATATTGTTCAATACTATAATACATATTATTATTATTATTATTATTTTAATATATCAATAATAAAAGTACAATGAAAAAGGATTTACAATGAGGAAAACTAAAAAAAAAAAAAAAAAAAAAAAACTGGGAGCAATTTATTGCATAGTCTAAAAGATTACATCGTCCTGAATCGATATATATGCCAATTTCTAGTATTTTTAGTTAATTTTTGAAAGTCTCAAAATTTCGTCATAGTCGGTAACTTTTTCCTATACCCACATGCATAGGTTACCGACCTTGGCGTCATTTTTTAAGTTTCAAAAAATAATTAAAAGCACTTATGAACTAAAAAAATTGAAATTTGCGTATCAAGCAATTCAAAACAATGTCCCACTTTTAGAATATGAAATAACATTACCCCCCCCCCCCCCTTTCTGTCTTCCTTATATTTAATTAATAGTTTATTACATAATACAAAAGTATAAATATGTGTTACGCGTTGGTAATATTAAATATGTACTGTGATAGTAATTTTTAAATTTACCTCCCAGTTTTTCCTTTCACAAAAGTACATTTCTATCAAGTATGGGAAATAAAATTTTCAATTTATTTTTCATGTGCATCATATTGAATTGCTCTGCCATTTGTGTGAAATTCTAACGAAAAAATACAAAAAAAGAACACGGTGTAAGTGACTTGACTGGAGTACACGGTTAAAAACGTAAAAAAATAATACAATACAATTCACCTCAAAACCCAGCTCAAACTAGAAATATGTAACCGGAGGCAAGCACTTTACTTCAACTGATAAAAATGTATAAATAAACAGCATAAACTGACCTACCATTAATTGGTCCAGACTATAGAAACCGGTGAAATGTGAATTAATCCGTTTGAAATCAGCTTCTTCCTAAATTTAGACAGACTATATGTTCATAACATATCCAAAAATTAAACCTTAGCTCTGTTTAATTGGAAATACATAATTATATACAATATTTTCATATGCCAAAGAACGTATATAAGTTACATACATAACATAAAATTAAACACATCATTTTACAGGGTAATAAAAATTAGTAATCGTTTGACATATTGTTAAGTAATTTTTAATTTGGGCGAATGAGTTATGAAAAATATCAAGTTTTTTTTTAATATAATTTTCATTCATTAATGACTGCACTCGGTGTATAACCATATTATTAAATAAATCAATTCTTAAGTGAGAAGTTGTCATGATTTCCCAAACATCTAGTGATAGCAATATCAAATCAGGACCAATTACATCCCCAAATATGATTCTCTTTATAGGAATATTATCTCTCTCATTTTTCTTACATATATCTAACAGTGAATATGAAGGTGAGAAGTATGATTAAATAATAAATTATATGAAATTATGAACTTTATTAGTATGAAATTCTAACTTTTCAATGATAAAATAACCGACTCCATGGTTTAGTGGTTCACGCGTCCAACTTGCATGTGAGAGGTCGCGGGTTTGATTCCAGCCATCGTCTAAGCTTTTACGAAAACCTGGCGATGGCAAGGAGCTAGCTTGGAGATTCGGGAGGCAAGATCAACCTTGCCGACCATCCAGACTGAGAGTTTCCGTGGTTTCCTCAGTCTGTTATGGTGAATGCTGGGATGTTTGCTAGGCCGTGACCGACCCGTTTCGGATGAACTCGCAAGTACCCATACAGGGTTTCGGAAGATTCAGGGTGCTTACTTGTAGTTGAAAAACTGCCAGTACCTCACTGAGGTTTAGTTAAAGCAAAAAATAATAATAATAATAATAATAATAAAATATATATATATATAATATATATATATATATTATATTATATATATTATATATATTATATTATATTATATATATATATATATATATATATATATATATATATATATATATATATTTTCAACATTTTCAACATTTTCTAACGTAGGAAAATTTGCATTATATTTCTTTATTAGATAGAAGCACTCAACTGTACATAAAATGGTTTCCAGGATACTTTAATATAATAAAAAAAGTTAAATAGTTCATAATATATTGTAGTATCCCATGTACATTTATGCTCAAGTATTTCAATATAAAATTGTTTGATGTGCATAAATAATATGGCAAGATAATGCAAAATGTAACTTTTGACTAAAAGGAATTGATTAAACTACCTTCAAAGTAAATGTAATTTAAATTTTTATTCTCTGTGACACACACACACACACACACACACACACACACACACACACACACACACACACACACACACACACACACACATCTCTAGCTCACTTAGTTAGAGCATACAGTATTATTATGAACCTTATTGGTAAAAAAAAAAAGGACTTCACGTCACGTGGAACTCTGCTCTCGTTATAAAGTAAACTAGAAAGCATGTTATAAAATCCTCTGTTGTTTTAGTAGCCTTATTAAAAACGTTTTACAATATTAATTTAAGTAATTAAACAGTGTACTGTACAGTAGCTTGAAATAAAATTCCAATAAAGAACCTTCAGTAGAATTGCATTTGCATTTTATATAATAATATTTCCACACCCAGTGTCAATTTGATTTTAATCCTTTGGTATCCAAATCATGAAATAAAAATACTGGAGAGAAAAAGTTTTGGATATAAAATAATTGTCAATCGTGTTTTATTTATAATTTTGGAAATAATAATTTGTAGTGTAAATAAAAGCTGAAAATGAAATAATTTATAAAAAAAAAAAACGATTTGATTTAATTTTTTCATTGCATTACTGCTATAGTTTACTTGGGTCAATGATTAACCTCAGACGTGACGGTCCTTTTTTTTTTTTTAACATTTTCAACATAAGTTTTGAAATTTGGTACACATGCTATTGAAGGCAATACCAACTTATGCTAATAATAATAAAAATCTATCGGGAAAAAAAAAAAAAAAAAAATTAAAAGTTTCACCGCGTCTGAGGTTAATCGTTGAACTTATTAACTTTTATGTTTCAAATAATTTCTTAAGGTTTTTTTTATTTTCCCACATCTAACTCAGTTCTGCATAGAGAAACTCAAATGTGTAAATTACTAATATACAAAAGTGTCATTCCCGAACCAGCACTTGCCATGTACGTACACACGAGTTTGATAATATATTTTACCGTTCAAAAACTTGGATTAAATTTACAATGTTACTCTTATGAGAAAAAAAAATGTGCCCTGAATTTAAATGTTAAAATATATTATCCCAATCGTGTGTACATACATTCCAATACCTATACTTCGCATGAACAGCTCTGGCCAAAAGTTCCCGAACGGGGCAGCGGCGGCCAATGCAAATCGTTCGGGAACTTTTGGACAGAGCTGTACACATGTGACATGTGCATTTATTGTATAGCTTCATTTCATGTGCATACACATGTACAGTGCCTGTCATAAATTTTTATTATGTTCCTTTATTCTAAGATAATAGAGTAAAATTTTATATGACACAGTGTGAACTTTCCTAATTGACTAGTTGACTGGGACCAGCAATATCTCATGGCAACGAGATCTAAATTTAACAATAAGCCATTAGTCATTTGGAAAGACAATAAAAAAATGAGATTGTATTGATTGTATAAAATATTAAAAACTAAAATTATACGGCCGTAATTCTGAGAAAGCTTAGATACTTTTCTATGAATTAAGCTAATTATGCATTTAATTTTATACAGATAGCTTTTTAATTTATTGCATATTTTTAAACAGCTTCGTAATCAAGTATTATTTAATTTTCACCAGCTCATTTGTTGTAACTTGTATCATAAAACAATAGTGCAAAAAGTATGAAATTATAATTAATTTATAATTATAAAATTATCCTCTATATAAGAAAGTTTTGCAATCTTGTAGTGAATGTATCACGTTTCGATATTTCAGTACAAGGTGATGCAGTTAATATATGGCTTCATTTCTTGAAAATAAAATTGTGAGGAAAATGTACAAATAAATATACTGTATTATACTGAAGTCAATCAAATAGAAACCTTGCAGTGGAAACCTAGGTAATATAAAAAAATGCAAGGCACTTTTTTTTTCTTCCCTATCTTTTATACAAAGTTATAAAATAACTTATAAAATCGATTTGACTGTAGTTCAATAGATATATCATACAATGTAATTCAATTTTATTTTTTTTAAATACATCACGCAACGAAGAAAAGTGTACAAGTAATGAAATGTGACACATTCGAATACACTTTTTGTTGATAAATACAATATATGTATCAGATATATGTATATAATGTATATAATGTATAGGTTCATGATGTTTCGCGTCCGACGTTGGGCGCATCTTCAGGTGAGTACTCCCCACGCCCAACGATGCGCCCAACGATGAACAGAAGAAGAACAGAAGAAGAACAACACCCGCCGCGGTTATCTCGCTAGAGCCTACGACACTAGCAATGTCTCACCTCAATTTAATCTATACCTTGCACTACAGAGATGCATTTCAATAAATAAATTTTATAAAGAGTACAAGTTAATAATATAACGTGGTAATTTATTTACTGTAGAACTACATTATTAAAACAAAAACTGACGCAAACGCATATTATAATCCTAAAGCTCTTTAAACCTGTTTTATGTAACAATACTTATATTAATTTTAATTTTAAAGATTGAAGATTTTATTACGTTCCATGACTTTTACAGTGGAGAACATGAGACATTGCAAATACAAATACTTAATAATAAAATATAATAATACTAATAAAACATTTTACTGTTCATGGCAAGAAAATCATTGATACTATTTATCGCACTCTTTTATATCAAATTTTACTCTATTGCTAAAGGCAATTAGAATAAAATTTTATATGATAGAGTCTGTACATTATTATATAACATGTATGTACACAGGACCGCAATAAGGTATTTTACTATTTAAATCCAGTGCGTGTTTTTCTCATAAGAATAGCATTACAAATTTAGCGCTAGTTTTTGAATGGTAAAAATTCTTATCATGGTTGTGTGTGTACATTGCTAAACATAAAATCTTAATATCAAAAGCCAACATACTATCTGTATTAGTCCAAGTATATTATTTCCTAAGCGATAGTTTTAACAGTGAGACAGATAATAATAATAATAAGTTGAAATAATTAAAAATTGCAGACTATCTTGTTTCACGTCACAATGAGAATAAGAATAATAAAAATTATGAAAAGCAAACTTGCCAAATTTTCAAAAAGAAAAAAAAAAAAAAAAGGATTTTAAAATGTGGAGCCAATATGAGACATGATTGTTGGATAGTTTCAATTTTCTTATTCTCCTTCTTCTTATGGTCCGGAGTGGCCCAATCAATTTTACTTTCTAAATTGATTTACAAGAATGTATTCATAACCAAGATTGTTATTTCTACTATACACTGAAGTGCTAATAAAAATAATATTAAATTTTGACTGTACACTGTAATAGTTCTTTTCTTGACTATAATATATACGAGTATGGAACGTCTTAATGAATTTATGTAATTCATACCTTTCTTAACTTGGTACACATTTCTATATTTCAAAGGGGTAGATACTTCTTTTCTTATTAAATTTCCTAATATCATTCTACACACTAATGTGTGTGTGTGTGTGTGTGTTTGTATATATATATATATATATATATATATATATATATATATATATATATATATATATATATATATATATATATATATATAATTATATATATAACTGAGCGAGTTCTGCATTAAACTTATTCATTTTTGTAACTTTTATTTTTTAATATGAATGTCCTTAAGGTCCACAATGATGGAAAACTTTCCATTTTTCAACAGTTTTTTATTTTTCTCTATGAGCATTAAACAGCCTCAAGTAAAAAATTTCTCCCCGATGATAAATCACAAAATGAGACCTTTAATTATACATACATATACACATATTATGACCCTCAGCCCTTCTGTACTCTCACAAACTGGCTTTTTTTCAGGCATTGTTTTTTCTAATCTGATAAACCTATATCACAGTATAGGTATACCACGCAGTATACCACAGTATACCACATTACATACGCGGATTCACAAAGAAACGTTAGCATTGAACTTATGATGACAACATATCTATATGAATTGCAGTTTCCCTCGATTCCTTGATAATTAATGTATGTATGTATGTGTATCTTTGCAGTGTTGTTTACAAGCTGTATCCCGAGATGATGGACTTTTACGCGGCAGAAAAGTTCAGCATTGGTGACCGTGTAGTGTTCCGCTTGAGTGAAGATGGTCAGTTGATCCCGCAATCTGCTCAGCAAGAGGCCACTCGCTCGGCAAGTGATATTTCACGGCAGGAGCAGCAAGCACTCGAGTGCACCTTCAACAACGCTCGATGTATCCGAGTGGGGGGTCAAAAACTGCCCCTACTCACCAGAGTATCCCAAATGGATTCATTATCATGTAGCAGCGTAATTAGTTTTAGTTTGTGTACTCAATGTAATACTTTTAACTTCTTTTTGGGGGAGGGGGGGTTATAGTTTGTTAGAACACCTATCTGCATAAGAAATCATCTCTCCATAGATTTATACGTAAATCAATGCTTTTACCGGCAGTGACGTAGCACCAATCAGAGGCGCACTAGACCCCTAATTTAACATTACGCTTGGAGGTGTGGGGTATCACGTTATTATTATTTTTTTTTCCTTCGTTTTTTAAGAAAGTTACTGCATCTATTCCAGTAAAATTTAAATGAGGGGTACTGGGCATACTTTAACGTGTTTTAAGGGAAAAAAAAGAAAAAAAAAAAAAAAAAAAAAAAAAGAAAAGAAAAGAAAAGAAAAGAAGCATTGTAATTTTGTGCAATACGTTTATTTGTTAACTTTTCATATTTTAAATATTATTAAAATTATTATTATTATTACACGTTATTATTATATTATTATTACAAATATTTTAATTTACGAAGTACATTTTGCTGTAAATTCAATTTACTTCCTCGTGCGTACATGCATGGTAATTTGATATATTTATGTACATTCATATATGTATTGCATCATATTATAGTGGTGATATATGATGCAAGTTATGTAATAAAGTTGCTTTTAATAAGTTGTATTTTTATTGCATTGAATGCTGACCTCATCAAGTAAAATTACACCATCCAATTGAATACTAAGCAGTGATAAATATACGTAAACAAAATATCATCACGTCATCATTATGAAACAGATTGGAAAGAAATA
Organism: Ecdyonurus torrentis; assembly: GCA_949318235.1. Taxonomy (NCBI): domain Eukaryota; kingdom Metazoa; phylum Arthropoda; class Insecta; order Ephemeroptera; family Heptageniidae; genus Ecdyonurus; species Ecdyonurus torrentis. The sequence goes on from OX439127.1 coordinate 56,787,626, forward strand.
TCAAATGTAAAGTGGTAGAAATTGCATTATTTATTTAGTTTTTATCTCTGACTCAATTGATAACAGAATACACTTGATGTATGTACTACAGCATAAAAATAATAAAACCATTATTATTCCACTGATAAATTTTTAGCTCTGAAGAAGTGTAATAAGATTTTATTAAGATTTAAATTGAATTTTATTTCTTTTCCAAAAAGTCAGCTATATAAATTTCAAATTTATTCCAGAGGAGAATATTTTTATTATATTACCTTGATAAAAGCTACGTAACAAAATCAGAAAGTCACTCAATGCTATCACAGACACAACTCCAAAGACCTTTTTTTTTTTTACTCTCCCAATAATGTAATTTTTCATTATTACTAAAAATTCAACTTGCTTTGAATTATAGCCTTTGTTTCAGATTTAGGTGTCGCCAATCTATATTCAATTCCAGGACTATATCAAAGAAAATTAGATAATAATATTTCATATAATATAAGACCACTTTTTCTTGTCGCAACCATTTCGATTGAGATTTTCCCCCTTATTTTAGTTCACTTTTTAATTTACAAATAATGTTTGTGTTTTGTACTACGTAGAATATGAGTGAGATGGGAAAAAAAAAGCTTTTTTTTTTCAGCTCAACTAATCTTTTTAAGAGCATAATAGTAATATGCTTCTCAAACTTGAATAATTGACGTCAAAAAGAGAGACGTAAAAGAGAGAGAGAGAGAGATAGAAAAGAAAAGAAAAGAAAAGAAAAGAAAAGAAAAGAAAAGAAAAGAAAAGGAAAGAAAAGAAAAGAAAAGAAAAGAAAAGAAAAGGAAAGGAAAGGAAAGGAAAGGAAAGGAAAGGAAAGGAAAGGAAAGGAAAGGAAAGGAAAGGAAAGGAAAGGAAAGGAAAGGAAAGGAAAGGAAAGGAAAGGAAAGGAAAGGAAAGGAAAGGAAAGGAAAGGAAAGGAAAGGAAAGGAAAAGGAAAGGAAAGGAAAGGAAAGGAAAGGAAAGGAAAGGAAAGGAAAGGAAAGGAAAGGAAAGGAAAGGAAAGAAAAGAAAAGAAAAGAAAAGAAAAGAAAAGAAAAGAAAAGAAAAGAAAAGAAAAGAAAAGAAAAGAAAAGGAAAGAAAAGAAAAGAAAAGAAAAGAAAAGAAAAGAAAAGAAAAGAAAAGAAAAGAAAAGAAAAAAAAAAAGAAACATAATATAGAAATGAATATGTTTATATGCACACGAAAATAAAATCCATAATACTTTTTTTGATAAATCAATTGAAAGCTAGTAAATGTAAATAGTATGATTAGAGAAGTTATCCTAGTGCTTTTAAAATTGATCAGGTGAAAAAAAGAAGTATAATTTAAATATAATTGGTTCAATGATGTATGAGTGAAAATGGTTGACTCAAAAATTGTTTGTATAGAGCCAACTCCTCAACTCTATAAAGCTGACTATTGGGGCAACTTTTACCGCTCATGGAATCACAAGCTTCGTACGATTGATTTTTTTTTTAACAGAATAAACAAACGTTAATACAGGAAGCTCAGAATAGGTTTTACAGAATTACAATACAGAATTTAATTATAAATAAATTGCGTAAAGAATAAAGAATACACAATTTTTAATTTGAAGAGCTTTGATATTTATGTTTATAATTATAATTAAAAAAAAAAATAATATACTTATATATTTTGTTAGAATCAAGACGTGAAAATAACTAAATTTGTGCGCAAATATAAGTAATTTTATAAATTTTATTATCAGAAAATATAATATAAAAGCTATAAAAAAATGTTATAATTAATAAAAAAGATAAAATAATATAATTTGCATATTATCCAATATCCTATGACGACATAAGCCGAAAACCTATAAAAAAAATATATATATATATTAGTTTCAACTACTCTAGTTTTTTCTATAGCTTTAAGAGTTTGCTTTGAGGAGTATAGGTTGAGTTAATTTAGATCCTATGTATATTATTAACAATTACTATAAAAAGTCACAGTAAAATTTTCAATTAGATATAAACTAGATCTGTGCGAATTTGTCTGTTTCTGTGTGATCTAAATTGGCCCTGTGTGGTTTAATTTGTTTGGGACAGGACAAGAGCAACACGGCAAGCTCTTGCTGCTGCTGCTCTCTCTCTCTCTCTCTCTCTCTCTCTCTCTCTCTCTCTCCCTCTCTCTCTCTCTCTCAGAGCTTTTTTTTCTTCACTCTCACATCTCACACCGTTCCGCTTTAAATAAAATTACGTAACTCACCTGTTACAGCAAAAATATAAGAGGACCACTACAGTTTTTTTTTTTTTTTTTTTTTTTTTTACCTTTTGTAGCCTCAATAAAAACTATTATCTTTATCTATATATCTATATTATACCCATGTAAAGCTCTGGCCAAAAGTTCCCGATCGATTTGCATAGGCAACCCGCAACCACGCTATGTTATCTTTATGAGAAAACGCAGCGGCCGCCGCTGCCCCGTTCGGAAACTTTTGGCCAGAGCTGTACGTATGAAATGATTCGCTTATATGTTTACTAATGTCTACGTTTATGAAATTAATAATTATTTCTCAAATTCATATCAAAGTGAAATAATTATTATACCGTTATATTACTTGCTGTGTAAATAATCATCATTATAAACTTTTGTACCAATATGTTTGACATGTCCAGCTCTACTTCACAATCTAATATATGATATAACCTCGCCTTCAGGCCTACAACTTGCAATAGCTTCAATGTAAATAGGATTGAACTTAGGTGAAAAACCAAACTAAGTGCGTACAGCCATCAAATACGACAAACTTCGAAAAGTATCATTTATTCAGGCGTGATAAAGTTTGGACTATCCACGCATATCGTTAAAATAAATTTTGTTATTTATAAATAATACTTGAATAAGGAACTAATTATTATTATTATTTTTTTTTTTAATTGCATAAATAATTTTGCTGTAAAACATATTTATTATTTATGCTGTACAGTGTAGCTATTCTCCATTATAGCTTGAATTGTGTTTCTCAAGTAGGACTAACTATTGGTGCTTTTATTGGTGTGAATCGTATGAAATCTCGCACGCTTTTGCCTTTGTAAAAATCGAAGGGAGGAAGGAAAAAAAAATGTAATGACAAGAAACTTTGGAATTGTTAACGCTATTAATGTTCCATATTTTCTTACTTCCAAACGGAAAACGAAAATATTTGAATACCCTCCTCCTTTTGTTACTTGATGGCGTTCAGTCTAAAAAAAAAATACTATTTTTTATAAAAAATAATTACATTTATAACCTAAAATGTAGTTTTATATATTATTTATATAAGTATATATGTTCAAACTAAAAATAAAGACTAATTAATATAGCAACCAAACGTTCTACACAACAAAAATAACACTTATATTTTATAAAATAATAATAAGGATTTGCAAAGCTATACGATTGTATGGTCGAAGAATAAGTTAATTAAGAAGCATACTTGGCTTTTTCATCATTTCAGCAACACAAGTGTTTAATTCAATCAGACAGTCACACTTACTTCCCTCTAACAAAAACACATTTCATGCATATGTTGATTCTAAATAAATAATTTGTTTTTCAAAGATTTCAAATAATATGATAGCATAAAATTAATAAATGATATTGCGTAGCAGGCAGAATTTAAATATATGTACAACATAGTTTTCCAATAGAAACTTATTAATTATTTTAATTATATGTAAAAGCAAAGCATGGATATCAATTTGTATATATATTAATTATTATAATGGTAATAAAAAAGTCAGATTTTTTTTTTAATTCCATAGTTTGATATTTATACAGAGTAAAAGATTTAATATTGTATGAATATTATAAAATCAATTACTATGAACTATATTAATATGTGCATGGTTTGCCACAGTAATCATTAAATTGCCATTAAAATGTGTAGAAAATCACAAATCAACTTAATATTTAAGTATATATTTTTTTTAATTAGCTTTTTAAGTTTTATATTTTTATTTATTAATTTTCTTTATCATTTTACAGAATCCAACCAAGGCTGTTAATTCTTTAAAATGTTATATGGAATTGGAATCCATAATCCAAAAATGTATTTTTTTTACTCAATCTATTTTTAATAGTTGTACGGTAGAATGATAGGCTTTCGTATACGTCTATGCATTCGTAGGTACTCTAGAGTAGTCCGTCATCATTATCATATTGATTTTTTATTAAAAATTGTGACATTTTACTCTAATTGGTACAATCTTAATATATAAAGTACAGTATGGAGCTCAATAAATATTAAAGAGATACTATTGGTCCACGAAATTGCAATAGCAAAGTATATCTGTTGCAACAGTTCTCCGCCTTCTAAGGCTGGTTGTCATTGCAGTGGCCAACGACATAAATATAAGCACACCTCCTTGAGTAGGCACGGTACACACCTTCTCTCTCTCTCTCTCTCTCTCTCTCTCTCTCTCTCTCAGAATCAGAGTATGATGCTTGCTTGCCGGCCGTCCACCCGTCTGGTGCACAACATCTCTCTCTCTCTCTCTCTCTCTCTCTCTCTCTCTCTCTCTCTCTCTCTCTCTCTCTCTCTCTCTCTCTCTCTCTCTCTCTCTCTCTCTCTCTCTCTCTCTCTCTCAGAATCAGAGTATGATGCTTGCTTGCCGGCTGTCCACCCGTCTGGTCAGGGTCGGACTGGCCATAAGGGCTACGCGGCATCCCCGCCGAGGCCCCCCCAGTTTTGAGGCCCTCAAACTGGTAAAAAAGGGGCGTGGTTGCAAAAAATGAGGCCCCTCTTGGAGGATCCCCGCCGAGGCCTTTTCACCCCAGTCCGACCCTGCGTCTGGTGCACAACATCTCTCTCTCTCTCTCTCTCTCTCTCTCTCTCTCTCTCTCTCTCTCTCTCTCGCAGAACTAAAATATAATGCTTGCCTGCTTGACCAAACAAAAAGACATTTTCTATAAACATGTTTGTTTTTGCATGTGATTTTGTTCTTTTCACAGGATTTTGCCCCTTTATAGGTCAATTAGTATGTAACATAGTAAGTAAGTTGACAATTCCATGTAAAACCTTATACAAATGTAATTTATTATGTTTGATTGTAGGAGAGTGGAAATAAAGAATTTTTGAATTTGAATTTTGAATTTTTGTAAAATATCATAGAGAAAGAGAAGGTGTGCACCGTGCATAGTCAAGGAGGTGTGCTTATATTTATGTCGTTGGCCACTGCAATGACAACCAGCCTTAGAAGGCGGAGAACTGTTGCAGCAGATATACTTTGCTATTGTAATTTCGTGGACCAATAGTATCTCTTTAACATTTATTGAGTTCCATACTGTACATATAAATATCAGTGCTCTGTTATTAAATTTCCCATTTTTTTAAAATTCATATATTCTTCAATATCTTTTTTAAATTAACAATTGCATTTTTTTAAATGCTCTAATTTTCTCGATTTAGTAATTAAATCATAAGATAAAAAAAATCATTTTCTGGGCAACAGAAAAAAAAACAACTCACAATTATACTTAAGTATCAAAAGAAAGCAGTAAGAACCTTGAAATATTTAGATTCATGTAAAGGTAAAATTTCTAAATAAAACTGTTAACAGAACCCTCACTTTTTTATTTATGTTTGTGCTTTATTTAAAAGAAATAATCTATCATTTTATATTAATAAGATAATATTCATAAATATAACACATGAAATTCTATGAAGGTCTCGGTTCCAAAACACAAATCTAAATTTTACGAAAGGAGCCCATATTACATTACAGCACAAATTTATAATAGTCTACCATCAATACTTCGAAATTTAAATAATAATACATTATTTACAAACCTATTGATATTTGTTAATATAATTATAAAGAATATTATAGTTTATCTGAATACTTTGACCCTATAACTTAAAAATTGATGAAATTGATGTACTTATGTTCATCACAAACTCAAATTTGGAACATTTCACTGACTAAATTATCACATCTTGCATAAAACATTGTTATGGTTCTAAAAAGATAAGACTGTACAGAAACTGTATTGAAACTTTATTATTGTAGTTATAAATATATTTATTTATTATCATTATATTAATTGTAAATAACGACTTGACCAATGTTTTGTAACAATGCAGTAATGAACTGCTTGAGTCAATAAAATGTCTTCTTATTCTTATAGTAAAAATAAATAGGAAAATAAATCCTAAAATAAATGAGGATGATGAAACCAAATAAAAATAAGGAGTTCTTAATTTTATATATAATTATGATTTGATTACAATTTGAACTACTTTGATATAACGCTGACATTAATTTACTATCGTTAGAATATAGAAATCCCAAATAAAATTATAATCTATATCGTGGCTCCCTCTCTATCTACGTGTCAGTCTCTTTAACTCAACCACAATATATTTGACAGTTGTGTACATAAACATTTTATTTATGAAATGAACTTTTGACATTTTTACACGTAAGAATTTATTGAAGATATGCATAACTTTAGTTTATTTTATTTGCAATTAACTTTTTAACTATCATGAGTGATCCCTCTAATTCTATTTCAAATTATTTATTTATTTATTAATTTACTACATCAAATCATCTTGAAGCCTAATTTTTGTGCTTATAAAATTATTATGAGAAACTACACAAAAAAAATCTTCGGCGAAAACATTTTCCCAATTTACAATATCCCAATTTAATAAGTAAAATTTTCTGTTTGCGCAAATAAGTTTTTTTTTCTTTTCTTTTTTGTGGCATGAATAATCCCTGTACGTAACACACTTTAATATATTTTTGTCACTCATCATAATAACTTTGATATATTATCGTCACTTCAGAATAAGAATGTCGTATCTGCAAAAAAAAATTGATGCAATTCTGAGCCTTATTTGTTATCAACATAAGGTTCAGAATTGCATCAAATTTTTTTGCAGTTACGACATTCTTATTCTGAAGTGACGAATATAGTAAAGATTTGGTTACTTGATTTGTAAGTACTTTTCAAATACAACATTTTAATACCCAGTAGCACAAGATGTGTAGCTCATAAGATAATTTTATTTGCATTTATCATTCTTCTTGTCTAAAATTTTAAGTCGTGGATTTTATAATAAAAATAACCATTTCTTATTCCCTAAAGTAGCAGTTAATTAACTTGATGATTAATAATAATAGGAAATTAAGTGGAAAATTAAGTCACATGTCAATGTCAATGTTGACCTGCCACTCACCTTGTCTGCGGACCCTCCTGTCCATCTCAGCACGATCTAATTAAAAATGTCATTATTGATTTAAAGTTTCTTTTTATACAGACTTAATGAGCTATACTGTTTAAATTAAACAAAAAGGCACAAGCTTGAAATTCGAAGAACACCTGTTATAATTCTATATTGAAATCAGTATATAATATTAAATTAAAACGTACCTCTTAGGAATGAATGCTCTTTTATCTATGTGTAATATATATATATATATATATATATATATATATATATATATATATATATGGTATATATGTATATATATGGTGTATATATATATATATATATATATATATATATATATATATATATATATATATATATATATATATATATATATATATATATATATATATATATATATATGTGTGTGTGTGTGTATTTATAATTTGACGTAATAAAAATAGAGGTTGGGCCCGTTGGGCCTAAAAAGTGTACTCCAGAATCAACACAAAAGCAACGCTCATTATGCCAAGTAAGCACATCACGTGCATTTTTAATGAATCTGCAACCAAATTTATTAAAAAAAAGGGGGGAGGGGGGGGGGGGGGGGCTAAAAAAGCAAACTTTCTTATAAGCGTTTTCAATTGTTCTGTTCTTATTCTTATAGTATTTTGCGGTTATAAAAATGATAGGATGAAACTGTTACTGCCAATTTTAGTAGTTTTGATTGCTGTTTTTACTTTTATGTTTTTGTAACAAGTAAAAAGAATATCATAAAAAGAAAGAAATTATTATGTAATAAAAAAAAAAAAAAATAATAATAATAATAATAATAAAAAATAATAAAAAAAAAATAAAAAAAACGCCACGGACTGTTTTGTCAATTCGTATGAAATCATTGTTTTTGTAGAATAATATATCGACTCTCAAGCACGCGAGAAATCATCGTGGCTCATGATGCCTGCTGCCTGCTGCCTGCCTGCCTGCTTTTATTAATCTCTCTTGTTGCTATGGTAACGAGTAACGAGTAGCAGAGCCAAGCCAACTTTGTTCTCCTGCCTGCTCGTCATATATGGCAGCAGTGCAAAACTTCGAGTGTGAACATGGTAGTGGTACCAGTCACCGTGGAGCATAGCTGCAAAATTGAGACAAAAATTAAAATTTATTTCCAGTAGAATACATCCGAGTTTAGAGTAGAATATAGAAATGTCGGATCAGAGATTTCAGAGTTTGAACTGTAACCCGCGCGTTCTATAAATATCAATTTAATTAATAAAATAACATTTTATAATTAACGAAGAATTAGTATTCTTTACATAATCGCGTTGTACTTCTTTATAATCTCACTGCATAAAAAGTGCAGTATTGCAGAAATGCGTGTGGTGCGAGAGAGGCGACGGGAAGTAAGTTAGTCTGAATCTGGGGCGGCTTGAGGTGTCCTGCCGACAGCTCACGCTATATTATCGCTATATATGCAATATTCTAGCATATACCTTACTTTGTTATTATCCATATTCGTTGTTTACCCAATAAAATACAAGTGTCAATAATTATGATTCTTTTATAGAAGAATTGAGTGCTCCAGTGTTTTATAATTGATCATATATCAATAACATAAATATTCTATATGATCAAACATTATTAACAATTATAATAGATAATCTATCAACATAGATTATCATTAGATTATCTATTGAAATCTGCTGAATTTATTCATAATATTATCTATATCAAAGCTGTATAGCTTTGTATAAGTTAAGCGACGGCCGAGAACGAGGTGACCGAGGCGGCGGGAGAGCTAGGTTACGGCAGCTGAGCTGCGTAGAACGAAGAGGTGCAGCGGCGTTCGATATAACATTCACGGGTCCAGGGTACAGAATAATGGATATAATTTTATTATTATATTTTATGTAGTGGTCTAAATAATAATAATAAATAATGTCATACGTTTTTTTTTTTTGTTATCACATATCAGTATCAGTAACACTAGTAACAGTGCATTATGAAGAAAAAAAAAAGAAAGAAACAGGACTATGACAATTATGACAAATGGAGGACACTTCATTCACAACTGCTCTAGAAAAAAAATAATGCACTGTATAACAATACCCAGCACTTTAATATATAGGTTCGATAATACTCAATACAATAAAAATAATGGCAAGAATACTCCTTACATACAACAAGTAAACATACTTAATCTCAGTAATTTTGCCTCTGCTAAAAACTGTAGAATCTAGAAGTACAATATAATCGAGCAGATAGGCGAGAGCGAGCATTTGAGAAAAAGGCATACTGTATTTTTGTGCTTGTTTGCTTCATAAAATGGTACCAATATTGGTGATAAATCAATGCTTCAAATGGACCCACATGACATCTTTGAAAGGGGTTTCTAATTCATCTGCACGGAGAGAGTAAACTATGTAATTCATGCTGTACATGAAGAACATGTACAACATAATATTTATGCTATATGTATATAGTTATTATGCAGCATAGTATATACCTGTGAGATGTTCGATACTTCTTAAATAATCGTTTATTTAACCAAAGACTGTGATTTGCAATGGGCGATAATGCAAACTCACAGTTCCTACAGATTAAATATGCTGTATTGAACAAAGTGAGCTAAAAATGAGCTAGCATAACTATAACGTGTTTATTATTGTACGTGTGTAATCAGCAAGCACATTAAGTGCTTTCTCCCACTATGCATGATGTAGGGTTTCTTCTAGATAATATGTGCATAGCTTACAGGCTAGAACAATAATTGTTTTAGTGCTCTCATATGTATCAATATAACTTCTTATAGGAGTTACAGTTGAGTAGAAAGTTTTTCGAATTGCTTAGCGAAACGTAAACGTATATATTGCAACGATTGCACCACAAGTAAATAAACAAAGCAGAATAAATAGATAAATGTAATAGCAAACTAAAGGAGTATTATATAAATATTATTAAATAAACAATAAAAGTTCTGACAAACAAAAATCAAAGTGTAATACAAAAAAAAAGTCAACTGCTTTCAACGATGATGTAAGAAGAATTGGTTAATAAGGTCAGAGCAGTAATAACAAATAACAGAAACTGATTCAAAATTTAAAAAATAATTAATAATGAAATATATATAATAATCATATCATACAATGTAAATAAACTGCTTTTTTATTTTTTATTCAGACCTTCGTTTATTATTATTATTATTATTATTATTTTACAGCAACAGTTGTCACAGTTTTTAACATTGTCATAATAAACTAATAATTGATAACATAAGATTTTGTATAACTTACATTATGTACAATTTAGATATTTGCGAGCGTGGGTATTTTTATTATTGTTTGAAAATCATTACAATGCAATAATGTATGTAATGTATAACATTACTCAGCATATAGGACAAATGTCATTTTAGGCTATTTTCTTTTGGAATTCAGTTTATTATTTTGTAGTTATTATTTTTTTCTCACATACTTGAAGATACTAATTCACCCTGTTAACAGCATCAATGCTCTCACAAATATTGCTTAGTATTTTGAAACGGGCATAATGACTTATTTTTCTATACCGGCCCATGTATTGAGTTATCCAACATGGCGTTGACTTTAATATGATTTAATAGACCCTATAAGCTGGCTCAAAAAAAAAAAAAAAAAAAAAAAAAAAGTTTTACATTATACTATTGCTAATCAATATATTTGTAATGTATCATTAAGTCATACAATAATCACAAAAGTAAAAGCAAAATTACACAAGCAAAAAGCTCAAACAAATAAGAAATATTTCTCTCTTGTTTTTTCTAGTATTTTTCGTCAATCGCCTTTAGTAAGACTCAAAACTGCCAAAACTGTCCGTTGTTCTTGTTTTTTTTTTTGTTTTTTTTTTAAATTGATTTAAGTACACTTTTTTTTTCATTAAGTTATGCATGGCAAAAAAAAAAAAAAAAAAAAAAAAAAAAAAAGCAAAGAAAAAACAAACAAGCTTTTTCATCAATAAAGTAGTGTACGTGTTTTAATTACTTTTTTATCTTGGTATTTTCTTTATAATTCTTTTTAATTTTAACCCTATTGTGATTCAAATTTATGAAAATAATTACCAAAGCTGATTATTTTGTAATCACCACGAACAAAGTTCCTTTTATAATATTCTTTATTAATTAATTCTTTTTAACAGACTTTTGAGAAATGTGAGCATTATGGTAATACTATACGTAAAATGTTTGGTTAATAAAGTGTATGTATTTATAATAAAATTTAATTTGATATAATGTGCAGTATCTGCACTTTGCAATCATATTCCACCACATCCGTCTTATCATATTTAACATTAAATCTAAAAGTTAAATTACTAAAAAAATTATTTACATATTTATTTTATATTGAGTCCATGTGATATTGTTCTCTGAGATCCCGATAGCTAAATTTTCAAGCACATACTCTTTGTCAATTTTGTTGTTTTTATTAACTTGATATGTTTAATATTGTAACATTCTTTCACAACTTCACATGTAACTTTTATAAATAAAAATATGATTCAATAATTTGTTATTTTTCACATCTCTTAGAACAATAATAATAATGATAAAAGTTATAACTTCAGTATTTAATAGTATGAGCTTCGTTCCAGCTACTTTTAGTCTAAATGATTACGTAATGTAACTTTACTTTTATTGCTACGAGTTTTATAATCAGGACAATTAATATTCAGGATATATAACACAAATATGTATAAAATACAGCTAATAATTTAAGTTGTTTTAAATAGTTATTTACAAACAAACTGTTCATTTTTTTAATGATTTATTCTTAAAAAGAAACTTGTAATTATTTTATGCTTGAAAGTTATTATTTGAAAAATATTATGAAAAAAATTGTAGCACATATAGCACAAAAATTATGAATTATATTTTATGAAAGAGCTATTCTTTTAAACTTTTTTTTATTTATTTTTAAAAGTTACGGTGAACCCATCGTCATCCAAAACTGGCATATTAATATTGTAATTCCATCGAAAGAATTTAGAGCTTGCAAAATATCAAGTTTAAACATAACTTCTAAAAAGATAGAATATGTTTGGTTAAAAATTCTGAAAAAGAAAGGAAAAATAAAGAAAAGAAAAGAAAGGAAAAGAAAAGAAAAGAAAAGAAAAGAAAAGAAAAGAAAAGAAAAGAAAAGAAAAGAAAAGAAAAGAAAAGAAAAGAAAAGAAACAATTTTTAGAACCCGTGACCATCAGTTATGAGAGAAAATAATCATTGAATTTAACATGGGCTCTTATAGGAATTAAACTTTTTAAAAAAAAAAACTTAATTTAAAATCTAGCATAGTGAACCACGATTTTTTTTCTTACAAATTTGACGATACCTTATCTTGATATATCTTAATATTAATAATAATAATAATAATTAACGGCTTTTTATTGGGCGAAATCAGGCGTACAACCTTAATTTAACCCAACTGTTTTACAGTACAGTCAGTTACAATATATAATAAGTAATACGTGTTAGACATATAATGTTAATAAAAAATGAATTAAAAATATTATGTTGATAAGATTTCACTAAAATTAGTTCATTTATAAACAAAATATTTCAATTTATGTTTTCTTTTCACTAGATTGCACGATTGAGAATATATTTACATTTTATAGTTATTAAAAAATTGAAAAGAAAATTAATAATATATATAAATACATTGAGAATTTTTTATTGAGAATATTAATATTTGTTCAATATTCCAGATTTTTCTTTCTTTACAACTTGTAAGTCAAATCCTGTAGTAGCTGATTTCCCACCTTAAAAATGTTGGGGGAAAAAAAAAATTTATTTTTTATAACATACTGTATAAGTTGCTAGTTTATGTTAACAGACTGAGATGTGATGACATAACAAAATCAATAGTCTTATATTTATAATATATGAAATCAAATATTTACAAGTTTAACAGGTAGCTTCTTCATGACTGCACAAAGTGGCCAGTTCAACATTACTCACGCCCAGTAAACATTTGTTAGAGAGCGCCAAGGAAAAGTAGAATACTTATACTTACAACTTTACACTGCTTTACTCATATTCATATACATAGATACATAGAAGCTATATTTTACAAATAGGTGCAGGTTAAATATCAATTTCTTCTGCAAAATATAGTGAGGAACTTTAAAAATAATTGGCTTCTCATAAAATATACACATTTATTGGTCCATCTTCTTCTTCTTTTTTTTTTTTAGAATCGATAAAAATGAGTTGCTTTTGAGCATGCATTTTTTTTTTTTTTTTTTTTGTTCATGCTTATCAACTTATCAGGTTCAACAATCTAAACAAAGAAATAACAAAGGTCAACTGTAGAATATAAACATTGTAGCAGTTCAGGGATTCTGCCCAAGAATAGGTTTAAAATAAAAATATTTAGTAAAATTAATGATATACAAATGATATAAATTCACGGCTAGCTAATTTGCATACATAAGAAAATCTAGTATATTGAGACTCTTTTTATTATTAAATAAATAAATAAATAAATTGAATATATTATTACCTAAATAGTTTGGTAAATTAGAAATATTATAGAATATAAATCTTTACTCTCTCTCTCTGCTCGCTTGTGCGTGGCAGGCGAGATGTGTGTACCGCGCGAGGGAATGAATATTGTGAGTGAGCGAGAGCGCTCACGCAGCAGCCACGTTACCGGCATACCGGCAAAACTATACCGGAAAACATTCAATGTCCGAGCCACGCTTTTGCGCTCGCTCGTCAGACATATTTACTTTTAAATAAACTTTTATTTAAATCAATTGCCACTTTAAATTAAATAAATAAAGGAAAAACCATTTTAATTATATGATACGTTTATATAATAGATTAATTACGTATCGGAATTATAAGTAAAAATGGTGCAAATAATATTAATTATTTGTAAATGGATCGTAATATAAAAAGTGTGTTTTGCAAATCAAAACAACCCTTAAAAATCAATAATATACAAATTAAATAAATTTGTTTATTAACAAATAAAATAAAATATTATTTAATTGATTGGATTTTAAAACTATCATAAAAATGATAGCGCCACTGTTGGACGACATTTGAGCAGTTCAGGGATTCTGCCCAAGAATAGGTTTAAAATAAAAATATTTAGTAAAATTAATGATATACAAATGATATAAATTAACGGCTAGCTAATTTGCATACATAAGAAAATCTAGTATATTGAGACTCTTTTTATTATTAAATAAATAAATTAATTAAATATATTATTACCTAAATAGTTTGGTAAATCAGAAATATTATAGAATATAAATCTTTACTCTCTCTCTCTCTCTGCTCGCTTGTGCGTGGCAGGCGAGATGTGTGTACCGCGCGAGGGAATGAATAATGTGAGTGAGCGAGAGCGCTCACGCAGCAGCCACGTTACCGGCATACCGGCAAAACTATACCGGAAAACTTTCAATGTCCGAGCCACGCTTTTGCGCTCGCTCGTCAGACATATTTACTTTTAAATAAACTTTTATTTAAATCAATTGCCACTTTAAATTAAATAAATAAAGGAAAAATCATTTTAATTATACGATACGTTTATATAATAGATTAATTACGTATCGGAATTATAAGTAAAAATGGTGCAAATAATATTAATTATTTGTAAATGGATCGTAATATAAAAAGTGTGTTTTGCAAATCAAAACAACCCTTAAAAATCAATAATATACAAATTAAATAAATTTGTTTATTAACAAATAAAATAAAATATTATTTAATTGATTGGATTTTAAAACTATCATAAAAATGATAGCGCCACTGTTGGACGACATTTGAGCAGTTCAGGGATTCTGCCCAAGAATAGGTTTAAAATAAAAATATTTAGTAAAATTAATGATATACAAATGATATGAATTAACGGCTAGCTAATTTGCATACATAAGAAAATCTAGTATATTGAGACTCTTTTTATTATTAAATAAATAAATAAATTAAATATATTATTACCTAAATAGTTTGGTAAATCAGAAATATTATAGAATATAAAATTAATATGTATAGTTAAATATTATTACTTAATATTATCGACTATTATTGATTTTAAGGGAGTTGGTTAAGTTTTAAATAACAACAAACACAATTACGGATCCATACCTTTGATTATTATTACCACATGAAAATGTATTATTATACCTTTTATACAGGTAAAAGAAACATATGATTTTACCAATACTTATACCAAATATCACTGAATTGATGTATATGCACTCACGCATATAATATATTAAATATATCACTATATTGAAATAACACATAACTGACATAATATTAAGTATTATGACAAAACACACGGACTTGAACCGCGAACTAGAGAGATGTGCACTCTCAAAGCCTGTGACAAAAACTGAGTCAAGAGGGAAGGAACCCTGAGCTTTTATACCAGGTCGTGGCGTGGGGACGCTGCCAGGTTGTTGAACCTTCCTCTTGTTGTAAGGGAAGATGCTTTTGCAGCCACCCAGGTCCAAGCTAGGCGTGTGCGGCGCCTTTGACTTAGTGGTGACAGCCACCGACAAAGCAGGCGTCGCGCACATTTTATATGACGGACCAAAGGGTTGGGGGAGGCAAAAGCATCTTCTCTTATTCACGTGTGCAAAAACGCACAGTAGCGGTAAGAGAAACAAAATAACAACAATAAAACTAAAAGCTTTTAAGACTAAAATTGACATCAATATAAAATCTGTGGATTTTATATTGATGGTTAAAAAAGATAGTAAACTATAGAAATATAATATACGCGACATAGCGGTACTGCTCCAACATCGTAAAAGCAGGTAATGACGTCATGATTAGGTGTCTTAACAAAGAAAAATTATCGAAGCTGATGATTCGAATAAACCTCAATAGTTGTGTGCAGTTTGCAGAACCAACTATAAATTGTTATAATTGCAATAGCTTATCCATCTAAATTAATTTTGTTTATTCACTTCATCCCTCAATCAAAATACCTACAAAAATGACTTTCTTTTACAAAAAAACAACTATAACTTGTTACAACACATGCAGACACACACATTACTAGCCATTCATTTATACAATGAGGCAGACTACAACAAAATTTAGTAGGTAATTTTATTTCATATTTTAAAAGAGAACACTGCCCTGAATCAATAAATATGTGAATTTCTAATTTTTGAGTTTATTTAATATTTTTAATTAATTTTTGAAAGTCATGAAATGACGTCACAGGCTGCACCTTAATCATGTAGACATAGGAAAAAGTTGCAGCCCTTGACGTCATTTCACAACTTTCAAAAATTAATTAAAAATACTTAATGAACTCAAAATTAAGAAATTCACATATCAATCGTTTCAGGACAATATTGTCCTGTATTCTTTTATTTGATTTATTAAACACCAATGTATTCTTTTAGAATATGCCATAAAATTACCCCTAATTTTTTTTTCTAGTCTTCCTCATTGTGTCCTTATAAAAAACATTTATTCATATGTAAGACCTGTCTGTGTCATTCACAAACATTTCAATTGAGTTTATTAAACTATAAAATTTTTTTTAAGTAGTACTGCTCATTAAATTAAAATACACTTTCAAGTCTCTTTTTAACAAAATTAAATTTCTTTCTGATCTTATTATATACAGTATTTCATATCTAAAATCATGGTAAATATCAAGTGAGCCACAGTACATTTCATTTGTTTCATATAACACGTGTTTTTACGCTGTTCCTACTGTTCCTATTTTTATTTCTTCAATAAATCAATATGAATGTTGAATTGCAGGGCACTAATTTCCATTTTAATTATAAACAAATGTAACGGTAAGAATATTAAATGTTTTCAAAAGTGCCCTACATTCTGTTATAGAGTCAAAAATTATTCTGTGTGGATCAGTATAAATATTTAGGTGTAATAGTGGACAATTTTTTTAAATTTGAGGTTCATATTGATATGTTAGTGGCTAGATTGAGTTTTGCTTTAAAAAACTTTTATTTACTTAAAAAATTTATGTATACCCAAAAAATATAATTACTACTTATTTTGCATTGGTACACTCAATATTGTTATATGGCATAGAAGTATGGGGCTTAAGCTCTTCAGCGTCAATGACAAGATTGCAAAAACTACAGCTAAGAATTCTAAAATTGTTAAAGTTTGGAATCAAATATGATGATGATGTTAAATATTTTAAGCATTTCAATATAGTTCCATTAAAAAATCTTGCAAAATCTGTTATTTTAGTTGATGAGTTTAATACCATTGTAAATCTTGAAAAAAGATCTCCTCATAATACGAGTCAACAGCTTTTAGAGCCGGTTGTTCTACCCAAATTTAAAAATAGATACGGTGAGAGGACACTGAGTGTTCTACTACCGCTCATTTGTAATGCCATACCTAAATTTATTAAGGATTCGAAGGGTAAAAAAGAATTAAAAGAAAAGGTAAAAAATTTGTATATATGTAATTAGGTATAATTGTTTTGTTGGTTTTCTAATTTTAGTATAACAATTTATTTTTTAATATTTGTTTCTTGTTGATAAAAAAAATTTAATAAATTTAAAAAAAAAATGAAATGTGCCGATTTTGTTTAATTACTATTGTAATATTGTTTTATGCTTACTAGCATTTTTTATATTATGCTGATTAAGCACCCACTGATAAGACTTCATTGTCTTGGTGGCACTTATGTATGTATACTCATATTTTTGTTAATAATAAAAGAAAAAAAAATCTGACCACCTTATAGAAATCTAAAAACCTTATGGGCATCAATTGTATTTCTCCAACGTATATAATCTCATATTTAATATAAGAATGAAAATTAGCATAATACATCTTCCACTTTCCGCGTTTATTGACTTTTTTAAAGGCTATAATATAGCCTATACAGTATATATAATAATATATTACGCATCCTCTTTTTACTCAGCACTCACAGTCAGTGCATTTTTGTGAGACCCTTCAGACTGTCGAGTTGTTGTTGTTGTAACACACACACACATGCGGGTTTTGTGTACATATTACTGTATTTTTAGCAATTAAATGCTATTTTTAAATCATTTTTCATATTAATTGTTATAAATCAACTTTCTTTATCATAACGTAGACCCCGAACACACTATTTTGAGCTCCAAATACCAAATCTGTGTAGGGTCGGACCAGTGCTCGTTAATGTGAAATCGTATTTCCGTTTTAACGGCCGCACATGATGGCAGTACCCAATTAAGGGAGCACACGGTCATGCCATCATGTGAGTACAGCTACACTTCAGCACTTGAATGAGTACGAGACTTTTTACAGTCGCGCTTTCACCCATCCAAGTACTGACCACGCTCGACGTTACTGAACTTCGGTGATCTCACGGGAACCGGCTCAGACAACGCAATAAGGCTGTTCATTCCCCCCCCCCCCCCCCTTCAATTCACACGTTTGGTTTGGTTAATAGCAACAGTTGTCCTCTATATTATGATAACACATTTATACATCTTTATGCTATTCTCTCTCACTCTCGCATTCAGTATAATATAACATGTCTGTTGCTGTATAAATTTGTTTGAAATTACTTAAATTTGAAAGTTGCCAAAAAAAAATCAGTAAAGTTTGAAATAATCGTTAAAAAAAGTAATGTTAAGTAAATAGATCAGTTTATTCTTACGTTATTAATTAAAGCTAAATTTTGGTATTTCACAAAGTGTATTTTGCACGTTATTATGGTATACCAGCAAACATATTCAACGTACTATTTTTTTTTATTAAATTCAATTCTTGAATTACGCAATTCTATGTGCTATTAATCTCCAGTTTATCTTTAACCAAAATTCAATCTTATAAAATGTTTAATGTGATGCTGTTTCTAGATATTTACAATATTTTCCTATCCATCTGGTTCTGTTTTATTCTTACCTTATGAAGGAGCGACAAATGTGGTTCTGTGCTGTGCTCAATGCAATATTAATTAACAAAATATTAAAAAAAAAAAATCAATTATTACAATTAGCAACATAAATTTTCAAAAGTAAAAAAAAAAAAAAAAATATTTGTATAATATCTTGACTCTCATCACTTTTTTTGGTATTAATTGTTATTTCTTGTTTGTTGCTGCCATACCTAAGATTAATATATATATTCTAGTATATTATAATTAGCAATTATTAAAATAGCTTGTATTGATGACGTAATTAATATTAATCAAAATAAAATATTTAAATACTCTACTAAAATTGATGATTTGTTTAAAATACTTCTTAACAATAAATGTGCTAATAAGTTGAAGAAGGGACAACGTGTATTTATTGAGAGTCGTGAAATAGGTTTTAATCTTCCAATTGAAAATAAAATTTTAATATGAACTCATCCACTTGTGAAAATACATATTGAATTTGTCTCGTAGCTTGATTTGCGGCCATGACAACTGAAGTGAGCTCCTCACTTCTGGTATCCATAGTAACACCCAATTTTACCTTCCCGTATATCTTTCCGCCTTGTATTGATTTTAACATCTACGCTTAAAATGTTGTATGGCCTTGCTAACTTCCAATCTGTCATTTTGAAAATGGAGAATCGATTTTATACTTGTCCCTTTGTTGGGGTTGGTCGGGAGTTGACGTTTCATGTTTTATCCCCTTCAAACTTAAAGATATACCTCTCAAAGTTTTCAAAGTTTTATAAAGTTTATGCTGATATTCTTCCACTTTACAATTAATCCTTACTTTGTAAATAAGAAATTAATAAATGGAGGCATAGAGAAATAAAAATAATCAAAAATGAAGATATTTTTTTATTAATATAAGTTAAGATGGTAATGTAAAAGAATTTTATAATTTTTATTGTCTTATGTAGGTGTTCAGATTTTTAAGTTTTTTTTTTTTTTTAATTTTAAATGTATGCACTTTTAAGCAAGAGTAAGTGCTCTTCCAGAAAAATGATGTTGTTATTATATAATCACATAGGGATGCAATCGCTTCAACATCCCTAAGTTATTTCAGGTTATGGAAAAAGTTCTAACTTTTTATTTTTGAATCGAATGAATGCAAAGCTTTAATAATTATCATATTTTTTAAAAGTTATATTATATTATATTATATATATATATATATATATATATATATATATATATATATATATATATATATATATATATATATATATATATATATATATATATATATATATATATATATATATATATATATATATATGAAATATATAATATATGAAATGGACGTCAGCTACCTGAGGTTCATCATAAAGATAGCTGGTGAAAAATATGGGAAATAACACCTATCATTGTAAATTGTACCGAAAGAAAATGTCCACTTTGCTTATTTGCACAAAAGATATTCATTTAAAAATTAAATACCTGCATCTAGCCAATGCATCAGTACAGTACAGTACATATACCCGCGCTATTATAATGTTTGGTATATCATTTTAAAACCAAGAATTTTGATAGAAGGCAAACAATATCATAATTATGATTGTCAAATGCTTCTAATTTGTTATATATATCTTGACTGAAACTTAACTCCCAATAAAATAAAGTTATACTTCTAACGTGATGTAAAACCTTTTTAAATTGAGTGAGCAAATGTGATAATTAAGGATAATTAGGTTGTGTTTAACGTGTATATTAAAATGTCTTACTTCAATGAATACATCTAATCAATTCTAACATAGATATGATTGAAGAACGCAAGCGATTATTATAACGCCAGTAGAGTCTAATGAGAGGATCAAAAGCTAATATTGTTGAAAATAGTTTGGTAAAAATAAGAAAATAATAATATAAAAAATCTATATTTAAAAAGAAAAAAAAAGAAAAAAGATTCAGTTCTACTTGAATTCTTTTTTTTTAAATAAATATTCATTTGGAAGCGCTTCTAAATAATTTGTTTGTTGCAAAAAAGACACCATTTAGAACTGTTTTTATTTTTATTCATTTTTATTTATTTTTATTTTTTTAGAACTCTTTTGGAACTTTATTCCCACGGTAATTATATTGACAGCCCCTGATGCATTCTATTTGAGTTCTTTTAAATAAAAATAAAAACAATTCTTTTTGAGTTCTTTTTAAATAAAATAAAACAGTTCTTTTTCAGTTCCTTTCTTATTATATTTTATTTATTATTATTTTGATACACCTCCCCTCCCTGCCTTCTATATAATGTGGTCAAATGTATTTAAGCTCGTGTAGCTCGTGCTCGTGCTACATGCCCAGCGGAACGAATCTGATCTTAGAATCATCTTTCGATTTCCTGTCGTTTGGCGCTAATTTGGAGGCTCTATCTTTAATAGGTTCCGAGAAAATCGTACTTTTTATACCAGATTTCAGGTTAAAGGGGTGAAGGAGGCGGAATATCAAAATTCTGACGAGTTACTCCAGATAGATCTCGACGAGATATAATCGTGTCCAAAATATGAAACTAAACGTTTGAAAATTGGAGATGTGGCAGCTCCAAAACCATTTGGAAGAGTCATTTTTCCCTTATAACTTCAGTATTTTTTGTCCGATTTGAATAAAATTAAACATGTAGCCCTCCCTTAACACCAGAAAGAATTTATTCTTAAAAAAAAAGTTGAAAAGTTTTCTGTTCCTACACAAAAAGCAAAAAACCAGCAAACATTTCTTTTAAAATAATTTTTTTACTGCATACAGTCTGGAAAAATTTATTTTAAATCGCATTAAAAAAATTAAATAATTTTTGCATTAATTGATGAAATTAATTATTAATCAATTTTTTAAAATTCGCGCATTTATAATAAAAAAATTAAATGAATGGAATTTATTTAGAAATCATTTTTATAATATGTTTTTGTGGAACTCTTTTGGAATTCATTTTATTTATAAAGAACTCAAAAAGAATTGTTAGAAAATTTTCCAAATCAAATTAACTATTTTAGAACTCTTATAGAATTCAACATGATTTATAGACCTCATTTTCAAAATAAAAAAAGAACTCAAAAAGAACTGGATTGAAAAATATTATTTAATATTATTTTTAAAAATTCAATTGGAATCGTTTTGCAAATTAAAAATTTCATTTAGAACTGTGAGCAAAATTAATAATAAATAAAAAAAACTTTTTGGAATTCATTATAAAAATAGATGTTATTTAGAACTGTTTCATTTAATTTATTTTTATTTATTTAATTTTAGAGAATTCATATAGAACTGTAAAATATAAAAAGAAATTAAATAGAACGGTGCTTAAAAATTCTATTTAATGTTAGAACTGTTTAGAACTGCTTTTTTATTAAAAACAACGTAAAAGAATTCAAATTTATTGAAAAAAAAACAAAAGAATTCATTTAAAATTTATTTAGAACTGGAATATTTTTATGCGGGGCGCTATTAAACAATTTTGCATCGTGTTGAAAAGTTCGATAAAAAAAGGGAAAAAAAGACGAGAGATAGAGACAGGAAAATTACGTAGATATATCTCCACATTGAATAAAATGTTTGATAATTAATGATATTATATTTCAGTTTATCTGTATATTTATGCTCACTAAAACTATATACTTCTTCACAAGGTACAGCATTTTATTCAATATCTGCGTGCAAGCATTGCGAGAGAGAGAGAGAGAGAGAGAGAGAGAGAGAGAGAGAGAGAGAGAGAGAGAGAGAGAGAGAGAAAGAGAGGTATGAGCCGCGTGAGATTGGAAGACATGCAAAGGACACTAGCAACAAATGAATTTTACTTCATTTTTCAAACTACAGTAGTTGTAACGTAGTCATAATGTAATGAAAGTTAGTATAATATAACTTTAAAATATTATGTAAAGTTTTAATAATATCCACGGTTTTACAATATATAGTTTGAGGCTAAAAATAATAATGTGACATAATGTGATTTAAATCTATAAATGCAATTTCCCTCCCTCCCTCCCTCCCTCCCTCCCTCCCTCCCTCCCTCCCTCCCTCCCTCCCTCCCTCCCTCCCTCCCTCCCTCCCTCCCTCCCTCCCTCCCTCCCTCCCTCCCTCCCTCCCTCCCTCCCTCCCTCCCTCCCTCCCTCCCTCCCTCCCTCCCTCCCTCCCTCCCTCCCTCCCTCCCTCCCTCCCTCCCTCCCTCCCTCCCTCCCTCCCTCCCTCCCTCCCTCCCTCCCTCCCTCCCTCCCTCCCTCCCTCCCTCCCTCCCTCCCTCCCTCCCTCCCTCCCTCCCTCCCTCCCTCCCTCCCTCCCTCCCTCCCTCCCTCCCTCCCTCCCTCCCTCCCTCCCTCCCTCCCTCCCTCCCATAGCAGTACAAATGCAACGCATACTCTTTGAAAAAGTATTAACCATATTTAAATATCATTAAAAGTTTTATATTTTCATTATATAATAATTTAATTAATAAGAAGAAACAAAAATATTACGTTTCACAATATGAATAGCCTATAATATATTAAAAACAATTTTTTTTGCAGACTAATAAAAAAGTAGAGACCAGGTTTTAAAAATCTGAGAAATACAAAAAATATAGTTTTATAAATTGATACTTAAAATAAGTTTAATTTTATTTAAAAAAATATATAATGCTATATACAAAGAGATAAATGTTTAAATAAAGTGACAATGATTTTGCACAAGTGACAAGTGTACTATTTTATTTTTTTAGCTCAGAGAATAATTTAATTGAATGACATTTTATTATTATTTAATGGAGATAGAAGTAAAAAATAAGTTTTAATCCCTTTTCCTTCAAAAGCAGGATAAAATAGACAAACAAGCAAGCAACAAAAAAATAAATTAAAATTAAAAGACGTAAACTAGATAAGTAGTGCGCACATTGCTGGGCTTACACAGCAATATGCGAAGTTGTAGCCCTTGTTTCTCTGCTCTAGGATTTAATTAAGACCATCTGCAGTTGTCACCAAATCACAAGTCACTTTTCTTGCACCTCGTCGGAAAAGAAAGAAAAAAGAATATATTCTTATATATAAGTTTTTTTTTATTTTAAATATATAAGTATTAAATTAAACATAACACAAGAAACAAAAAATAAAAATGAATAAAACATTGTATTTCTCTATAATACATTTCGCATGTGTTAAAAAGGATTTATAATGATATTTTCAGTTTCTTTTTATTGTTTTTTCTTGGGTATAGATAAAAAGACTGGAATTGTGGGCTGATCTCTCTCTATTCATATTATAATTGTTAAATTTTCCTAGCTCTGAACCCCATAGGAAGCGCGGCACCACCAACATGACGTAACAACATATTTTCTATTAGTATTTGATTATATAGTGGAGTAATAAGAATAAAAAATAAAAAAGTAAATTTTAAATCTTAAATTTCGCGGAGATCTAATAAGCTAATTACGTAGAATATTTTTTCCAATCTATCTCTTTTTGTCGTTATAATTCTTCAAATTATAAGAAGTCTTCTCAATTTTGAAATTTCATTTTACAATTAACAAGGAATGCAAGGATACAAAATGATAAAGAGGCATTATGTATATATATACAATAAATATATATTTATAATATACTTATATAGTATATTACTGTTCGTCATTGCAAGTACATATATGTCTGCCTTCTCGTAATATATTGTTTGTCAGGTATTGATATTATTATTAGAAATTCTTCTCAAAGGAAAAATGTTCATTGTATTAATATTTGTATGCTCTTATAATAAGTATTAATTAATATTAATTTCCAAGAAATAAATTTTCAATTAATTGCGTTGCTATTCAAAGTTGAAACTCGACTTTCTAGATTCTACATACCAGATTTGTCATAAATATACGAACCTCTCTATAAATGTCACTGCAAAATTCAAATATACTACTTACTACCTAGCCAATTGGTTAGAGCCATATTATAGTCACGTGATTGTATGGCGGGCTAAAACTTCTACTTTTGTAGTTCAAAGACTGTAATATCGTGTTTCTGAAATTCAAAAGTTGAGCCTTAATTTTTTTTTTTTTTTCATTTTTTGAAAGAATTATAAACTTTTGATTTTATTTTAATTCCAGTGATCACCAGATAAAAAGGGAGAGAGAGAGAGAGAGAGATTAACAAGTTGTTTTATATATATCGAGAATAAATTTTTAAAAATCAGTTTTACAAAATTTTTAATGGAAGCTCCTCAAAAATATTCGAAATATTTGGAGTTCTTTTATCCTTGCAACTCTGTGCAAAAACTCACATTTTTCTGCCTCTATAAAATGTTAGGCTAACCATCTAGTACCACATTTTACGTCTCAACTTTGTTTTTGTGCAAGACATCTTTGTATGTACAATCTTGTTCAAAGCAAAACCACATCATCGAGAGTACACCATCTGGTGAGCAATAAGTTAACTAAGTTATTGATTGTACATCCAGATAATATATAGGTTATTTATTATTAAAAACCGAAAGTTTATAAAATCTATAAAAAAATTTAAAGACTTAAAAATTAAAACTCTCTTTAATATTCACCATTTTTCAATAAAAATTATTGAAGTGGGAGTATTCTGACGTTCATCAAGATCTATGAAGTTGAATTTCATATTATATCTAATGATTCAGAAAAAAATGGAATGCAATATTTATTTGCGCTACTGTACACTCCTCCTATATAAATCTGACTGGTTGTGTTACATTTTCCCTGTATATTTAACATTTAGAGACATGAACGCTGGCTGCATTCAGATTTATTCAGCAGGAGTGTACTAAATGCCGGCCAACTGCCCCATACCCTATTAAGATAAGATACGAGCATGGGTACACTCCAGTTCATCAACTTGTTCCTCACAATCTTCTCTTACAATTTTTATTTTAACCCTCATCCCCAAAACCACAAGCACGAGCACCCTCATTACAGCATGGTTATTCTAACTTCAAGACAGGAAATAAAATGTTACCACCATCGCACTGTGACCAGACAAGCTGTGACTTGGAGGGAGGGATTCAGGAGGAGGCTGTGCGACAGAAGTTGTTGAACTGGACTATAATAATGAGCCCACTAGTACATACCCCTTTAAACCTATTCAATTTGAGACCTGGAAATCTTTCTCTCTCATGCAATTAAGGCATCCCCATCAGTCACAGCTCAATTTCTCATCGCACAAATGTTCAAATCAATGAGTTTTTCTATCAAATCTTCTTATTAATCATTTGCTTATTATGTATAAAAAAAAAAAAAAAAAAAAAAAAAAAATTGCACACACAAGGTTTCAAACTGTAGCTTTTATTTGCTGCAACAGATTAACTAATCCGATGATAAATTTAAAACTTTATATCAATTTAAGGAAAGAAACATTGAGGTTACAAGATTTATATTAAAGAAAAGGATAGAAGTACCATTAAAGGCACAGTAGAACTTCTATGGAGAGGTTAAGGTCTCATGCTGCATAGAGGTTAATGTTAATATAATTATAACTCTGTACCATGTGAGACCTCGACCTCTCTAATGTAAGTAGATAACCTATGTAATCCAGAGAGGATTCCTGCTGAAAAGTACTGGTCAGCTGGAGACGTGTATTGCGGGTCAAAATTACATTGATCAAATGGGCAACAAAATATAACTTCCAGGATAAAATTAAATTAAAGGCAACAGAAAATTGAATAACGATATTCTCTTTGGATTACCTATCTATAGAAATACCTTAGACCTCTCCATAGAACCCCTACTGTGGTAAGGCCCTTGTTGGAATTTCTATTATTTCCTCTAAGATTATTTAATACTTGCGTTATAATTATTTATATGAATTTAAGGAAAAAAAAAAAAAAAACATTGCGGTTAGGATCAATAATAAAGAATAGGATAGAAATACTAGCTAGGGTCTTACCACAGTAGAAGTTCTACAGAGAGGTCGTGGTCTCAAGTGGCTCAGAGTTATAGTTATAAAAATGTTCATAGGTTTAACTGTGTGCCACATGAGATCTCAACTTCTCCAGAGAACTTCTACTATGGTAAGGCCCTTACTGATATTTCTATCATTTTCTTTCATTGTTGTATATATATATTTTTTTATTTTCAAGTGTTTTTAAGATTTTATTAAATTAAATGAATACATATTTAGTATTTAATTAAGTCTCATATATATTTTACTTAAGAAGAATATACACTATATTGATACTGAGCTAGCAAAATAAAGGAATCGCATTTTAAATTCACATATACATAGTTACAAAACAGTGAACCAGCTCAACAACAATATGTATACAAAGAAACCCAAAGAAGCCATTACCAACAATAACAACATTAAATTAGTCTACACTTTTTTTTTTTTGAAATCACAATAGGATTACGTTTTTTTTTATATATATATCTATATATATAGATATATATATATATACTACTTAATATTAAACAGTTCTTTCTTTTATATTAAGTATCTCTTTTTTCTTTTTTTTTTTTTTTTTAAAGATTCCTGTCCATTATTTAGAAATCACTGGCAGAGAATAGAAAAAACAAATTCACTTGCATTCATATTTTTAAAATAAAAGATTTGGTACAGCTTTAAAAGATTCAAGACGTAGGAAAATTATTAACTTCTACAGTTTCTGTTATATTTTGGCCGTTGAGTGTATATCCAATTCTTAGTCGCATCCGTAGACTGGCCTGCAACAAACCGACACAATATTTAGTCTATTATAACTATATTACCCCAAACATCTTGTATAAACAGACAAAGCATCTTACAAAATGCTGTGCTAGCCATTCCTGTCAATTTTCAATATTAAACAAATACAGTAAACTCTTGATTTTTGTCAAGTTCAATTCTGTGAATTTTTCAATTTTATGAAATGCACAGTTGGGTCCTCAGCAGACTTCAATATAAGCTTGGCAATGTTAAAGCTCTCGATTATGTGAAATTCAATTTTAAGAAATTGTCATTTTCTGGGTCCCTTGTGATTTCACAAAATATAGAGTTTACTGTACAAAGTTAAAACTAATTACATAGAAGCAAGGTGTAAAAATGAGTCCTTGACTTTATTGTTGACTGTTAGAAATACACGCAAATCTAAGAGCTTCTCAAACAGAGCAAATGATTGATTCTACAAACTTTGGAAGTCAAAATAAATTAGAATACACTCCACAAAGAAATTGTACAGTGAGATTTACGGTTGGAAAGCTCTCAAAGGTTTGGAACTCCAGTTACCAGCATTTTTTTTTTTTTTTTTAATATTTCATATTTTACTCCCTTATTGCTCCAAGTTAATTTCCATAATTAATTTCTGTCTCATCTGATGGTTACATGTCTTAGTTGTTAGCATTGATTTTCAAATGACATAAAAAGTTAGGGCACAGCTTTTGGATTTTAGAGACACCCCTAACAAGAGCCCTGAAAAACATGTGATGCTTACATTTGATGGGTTTTTGATGGTGATTGTCTGAGTAAGTTCTCCACTAGGAAGCAGCACCGTTGACGAAGGAGTGTTCATCTTTAAGTTAAATGTCTGAAACACACGGAATATCATACAACTCATTTGTCCATTTCCATTTTTTTTTTAACAGGAATTTAATTATAACTTGAAAATATGACAACTTGTGAAATTGTTCTGTGTTGTACATTAACTGAGAGATACATGAGAGAAGAAGTATGTGTAGTGGAAGGTTTACAAAGCAGTAACAAAAATTAGCTGAACCAAAGTTGCTAATTCAAATGAAACAGTGACCTTGAATATGTAGGTTGTTCACCATGCAAACATGTTATTAGATATGTCAACATGCAGTATCTCATACACATTTGGCAAAAATTTGCATGCCCTAGTTGTAGTCTCCAAGGTAGTGTACTGGTATGTATATATGTGTACATACCTTAGGTACTGCAGCTTGCAGGATGAAGTTTTCTAGTGTTTGGTTGCTACTGAAATTGTATGCAGTCATAAGGATATCAAAACCATTATCACTCAGCCTCTCCACTTCAAAGTTGATCTTGAGTGTATCTTTCTCATGGACTGTCATGGTGGTCTCTGCAATCAAAATCAAGGCTTGCTTTTCAGGTGCAACATGCCAACTAGCTATTTATTGGAAATCTAATTACATGCTGTATAGTTGTAATATATATATATATATATATATATATATATATATATATATATATATATACACACACTCACACATAGAAAGAAAGTACAGAAGAAATGGATTTGAGAATAAATGTTGGGAAAACTAAAGTAATGGTATTTGGTGGAGAAAATGATGATGGAAATGAGTTCACACTGAATGGAGAAAAGCTGGAAAGAGTGAAAGAGTTTGTATATTTGGGAAGATTATATCAAGAGAATGGAAGTATAGATGGGGAGATTGAGAGGAGAGTGGCGGCAGGTAGGAAAGTAGTTGGCAGCATGGCAGGATTGGCCAAGAGTGATGCTTTATCAAACAAAGCAAAACTTACAGTGTACAATTCTATCTTACTCCCAACTATCTTATATGGTTCTGAATCATGGGTATGTCAGAGTAGGCATATGAGTAGGGTGAATGCTGTTGGTATGAGTTTTCTTAGAAGTATGTGTGGTAAAACAAGATTAGATAGGGTAAGGAATACTTGGGTGATGGAGAAATGTGGAGTAAAAGAAACTGTGACTGAGAAGTATGAGAACAGTGTGTTACGGTGGTTTGGTCATGTTGAGAGAATGGGTGATGAAAGAATAGCAAAGCAGGTATTTCATAGTAGAGTGGATGGAAGGAGAGATAGAGGCAGGCCTAAAACATCATGGTCTGAGGTGGTTGGAAGATGTTTGAAAAATAAGAATGTACGCAGTATGAAATGCAAAAGGAAATGTATGAAACAAAGGTATGAGATTGGAGGAAGCAAGTGAAGTATGTCAGGATAGGAAGTTGTGGAGGTCTCTATCACTGGGTCAGGATAAAACATCTGTGTTGTTGGCTTACCCCGAAAGGGATTATAGCATCATGATATGTATGTATGTATGTACTGTACAGTATATAATAAATTGACTTTGTGATGCTTGATTAAGATTTGATAGAAAAAAAAAAAAAAAAAAAAAAAAAAAAACATTAGCCGACAGAATGCAGTGTAAGAGAGAAACGATTGTCCAATCCAGGCCAAAATAAAACACATATAACATAATATAGCACAGGTTGTGATAATATACCTACTGGTATTTTCACAATAAAATTCAGAATGTCATTTTCTCATAAGAATAATATTGCCAATTAAGAGTGAGCTTTTGAATGGTAAAATATATCATCCCAATCAAGTGTACTATAGCTGCTCATGTTACATACTTGTATTAATTAGAGAGCAAGCATAGTGGATGGTACATTTGATTGAAAATGTATGGACACAGTATATTACAAGTCATTTTCAGCAACTCAACTCTACCCATGGACAGCTATATTATCCTTGGCTAGAGACGAGTCTACCCAATTAGCATGCTGAAATAGTATGCTGTATTCATGTCAGCTGAATCAAATGTAAGCCAACCACTTGTCATCTAATTAATATATGACATAAGCGACTAGTACACTCCATGGTTACCAACTTAGCCTACACTATGCACAGCTAAGTACACTTTGTACTATGTATACTAGCTATAGTTATACATGTTTAATACTAGCCTATGTCACAAATTATTTTCTCTCTCACATTTCTTGTCCGTCAGCTATAATACTCACCTCCTGTCCCAAAATTTCCAAATCTGTTATGTTTTGTTTTCTATGCAATATTTTTAAGTTGAAATAATAACCCAAAATGTTACACATAACTTCAGAATAACTGGCATTACAAAATATGAGAGACAGATGAAATAATGAAGACAAAACATAAGTTACCCACTAATAAACAACAAGATTTCTGATACTTACTGTTTGGTGTGGCAGGTTTAGGAATGTCAAATGATGGTCCATCCAATCCACCTGTGAAAAAAAAATATTTGCACTTTTGTTTAATACAACTCCCAGTTTAAAAGTGTATGATCCAACAAACTTTTTATAGCATGAATGATATTAACCTATTGCTATACTAGCCCTAATACATGCCCTAATTACTTAAATCAATTTATTACTAAAGCCTGTGATGTACAAACAAGAAATACAAGATGTGATAAAACTATTATCAAAGTTCCTAAATCAAATTATAAAATGTATGATAATTCTTTCAGTGTTTTGGGGGGCAAATTGTGGAATAAGTTACCACTTAAACTGAGAAATGCTCAATCTGTTAGTGCTTTTAAATCTCAATTACAAAAACTCTTATTTGAGAGATATTTGGATCTGTAGCTTTGAATTCTCTTGTTGCTCATTAATTATATATTAATATTCTCAATAAAAAATTCTCAATGTATTTATATATATTCTTAATTTTCTTTTCAATTTTTTAATAAATATAAAATATAAATATATTCTCAATCGTGTAATTTAGTGAAAGGAAAACATAAATTGAAATATTTTGTTTATAAATGAACTAATTTTAGTGAAATCTTGTCAACATAATATTTTTAATTCATTTTTTATTAACATTATATGTCTAACACGTATAAATTATTATATATTGTAACTGACTGTACTGTAAAACAGTTGGGTTAAATTGAGAGGTTGTACGCCTGATTTCGCCCAATAAAAAGCAGTTAATTATTATTAATATTGCTGCATTTGAAAATCCTCATTACAGCACAACAGTTAACCACCAAATTGTTCAATTTTGTGAACCAACAGCAGCCAATATCATAGCTCACAATTTATAGTGTCAATAACTCTTACACACTGACTTTTATTGCTATTAATTAACAATCGAGATACAACATTGAAATTGAAAGTATTCATTAAAAATAAATAAATAATAATAACAAAACAATTAAAATAGCTCCCTTCCTAAATAAATAAATTAAAAATTAATTAGTACCAAAGTATTAAATGATATTATTACACATTTGTGTGTGTAATAATTAAGCAATTCCTCAATCTTTTCCTTTCTTTTCAGCCTAGGTTAGAATATTTTCTCTACCACGGCGTCCCTGTTAGTGTAAACTCAAACTATTACCCATTCCACATTTTTTCCTAATCTATCTATGTGTTTTACTATCACATCTTTTTATTTTCATACATATTGCATAGTCGATCTTACATTAATATTTATAATTCGTCAATCTGATAATAATAATGAAAGTCTCGCTATGAATGCCTATGGATGCATACCAGTATACACATCACATGGTCATAATATAAATGACTGCAGTACAGTGAGCTGATAGTTACCCAGCAGATCTAGCAGATCTTGGTTGTTGTCCACACTGATGGTATTGGCATTGGTCTCAGTCAGACCACTTAGTCCTCCCACATTGTTGTCTGTGCCTGCACTAGGGCTGCCCAGCAGTAACAGCAATGCATTCTAGACAAACCAGCATGTATTAGTCATCACAACTTAATGTCATATCTTTAAAATTTTAAACATATCAAACGCAATGCTTTTTTCCTAATTTATATATTAGTTAAAGGGGTAGTCAATGATGGCTTTGTTAATATTGATTATCAGGGTCAGACTGGCACTCAAGGGGCCTCATCCGTGAAAGGGGTGTAACACCCTCTCTAGGGGCCACAAACGGGGGCATAACACCGTGGTTACACCCCTTTTTGGGGCTTAGGGGCCACCAAACAGGGGGGGGGGGAGGGGAACGTATGCTATTGCTGACTTGCTCTTATGGCCAGTCCGGGCCTGTTGAGCATCGTGTTATTAAACCTCCCGAAAACAAGATCTCTAAATTTTAATTATTAACATGCTGAGAGCAAAAGCCATTACAGTGACCCCAGTTTTAGCTGTGACGTAGCTGTGAGCTGTGGTTTAGGGTAGCTGTAACAGCTTTGGCTCTCAGCACATTAATAATTAAAATTTGGAGATCGTGTTTTCGGGAGGTTTAATAACACTAAGATCACTATTTAAAAAAAAAAAATGTTTGAATACCCTTTTAATGGCATTCACGTTTTCTACATTTTTGTCTTCTTCTTGTTGTTGCTTACTTAGTCAAAGAGAGACTTACTGTATCATTATCTGCAGGCTGTTCAGTGCTTGGTGAGATCTCTTCATTCTCTGCTGGCTCATCTTGCTCAGTTCTAGGGCGTGTACTGGGAGCAGGCATTGGAGGCATTCTCTCAAGTAACGCTGGTCGCAAGTGATCAAATCTCGTTACTAATGCGGTGAATTCTACTCCACGCTGCTGAAGCTCAATATTCAGATGAGAGCCAAAAGCTTCGATCATCTTACAAACCTGATTGAAAACATCCATCGAGGCAACAAAAAGATGATTAAAAATTGACAACAGTAACAAATGATTCGGATATTACAAATACTTACTCTGGCATTACCATTACGAAATCGCGTGCTTAGTTTCGTTAAGGACAGCAATGCATACTGTTTTGTGACGATGGAATTCTGAGGAGACCAGAGTATACGCTGATAGCCATCGAGAATCTCATCTTCTGTTACCTGTTGAAATACAAAAATTGACATTACACAGTAACATTACAAACTACAGTATTTATTTTATTTTTTACACCCAGTCAATACAATAAAGTATATGAATAAAATGGTACAGGGTGAGGGGTACACAACAGCACTATAGGCACCATACACACTTTTACATGTATTCATTAACCCTAACAATTAAGAAAAAAAAAAAAAAAAAAAATATATATATGTAAAAACGAACTACATAAACATGAACAAAAGATCACGCACGTAAATGTCTCTTAAGTTTTAGAGAAAAAGGGATATCACTTGGTAATTTAACATAGGCAGGAAGATTATTCCACTGTGTACAACTACGATATAAAAATCCCTTTTGGTACAAGTCAGTTCTAACTTGAGGTGGAATAAGTCTATTAACACGATCTTGCCCACGAATGGGCCTGCCAACACTGATTTGATCAAAAGAATCAAAATAAATTAAACCATTTTGACATTTGAAAAAATAAAACAAGTTAAGATAATTAACACAAGAATCAAAATTTAGCAAATTTTGGGTTTTATTACTAGGTAAATTATTGCCATATATAAATCTTTTTGCTTTATTTTGAATTTCATGTCTTGCTTGCAGTTTTTAAGGTTACGTGAAATAAAGCAGCAGTTCTACACCTTACATTTTCAACATGAGTATTCGATTTTAAATCATTAGAAATAGTTGCACCTAATAATTTGGAAGATGAGTGAAAAGTAAGAGTCAAGTCATTAATTAAATAATTAAAAACTAATGGAGTACACGATAACTTCAATCTCCGATCAAATGTGCAAACAAAAATATGACAGTCGTGCCATGTAAAATTGAACAGAAAATTAAAAGCGATTGTAATTGATTTTTGAAACAGTATTTTGTGAAATAAATTTGCACTTGGCTTTAATATGTCCTAAATTGCAATAAATATATATATATATATATATATATATATATATATATATATATATATATATATATATATATATGTGAGAACGTGAGATGTTAGGTATATCGTATTTTACATTGACACTATACCCCTCATCCCTTTTAACGTCTATTTTTATAGCGCAAGCTAGAATAATTTGCATCCCTAGTCCCAATTTACTATTTAAATTAGAGAATTTTCGCGTTTTATTAATTTTCAATTCAACGTGCTCTAATCTCTACCAACTATTTTCTAATTATTTTTTAAACGTAATTAATACCAACCGCGATGGTTTTTTCCTATATTATATATATATATATATATATATATATATATATCGATGCTTCCGCGTCAAAAAAGATTATCTGCCGATTCCACAGACCCCGCGAACAGATTAACTGCGAATTCCATACTTTCCACGAGTGGAGTAACTGCAGATTCCGCCAGCGCGACCCGCAGAGCAAGTGCAAAATTTTTATTGCTGGCGAATAGACTATCTACACTTTCCACGGGTTCACTTGCCGTGTTATTGATAGTAATTTTCTTTTTCTTTTCGCTATGTTTGACTTTTTAATATTGTATTTAAAATATATAATAACAGATTTTAAAATTTCACAAAATAAAATAAAATATTATTTTCTTTGCTTTTGAATCATTTAGTTATTTAAATAATGGCAATATGTAATGAAAAAGTTAATACTCGATAATTATTATTATTATATTATACTACGTTTATTTTTATTTTATATATTTTTTATTTTTAAATTTTGTTTAATAGATTAGAAATTTCCAAGAGTTTTACAGAATGCCATTTTGAAGGTTCAAAGTCCACATTAGAATAACGTAATAAAATATAGCCTTTATCCTGCCCAATACTATAAACTAAATTCCGATGTTTAACCAAGAGAGCTCAGTTTTCATTCAGTCTGTGTTGTGAGTAGTATGCAGTTTACTGCTATTTTTTTTTTACTGGCTGCTGGTATTGATGTATAGGAAAAAAAGTTATAATTTTATTAAATTTTTAGGTCGTGAAGTGATTTATAATTTCAAAAAGAAAATTTTTTTCTCATAAGCAGTTTGTTCTATCTTTCATTTTTAAGTAAAAATTAATAATAATTTGTATTTCGCCTTTAAAATTATGAAGTAAGTACTAACAGTAGTATTAAAAAAAAAAGTTTTTACAAGGAAATATCATTAAAAAAAGTGTTATGAATGTTAATTTAGAATATTACAGCTAAATAATTGACAAAATAGAGCATTTTAAATAAAAAAAGTTGTTAACTATTAACAAAATTGAGTAAAGAAAAGTATATTTATATTGTTAGTTTTTTTTTTTTTTTTTTCATCCTATAGGTCTAATATTTTTTTTAAGGTAGTAATTTTAATAATTAAATAATCAATCAATGCTAAGAAATTAAAAATAATAAAAACAAAATTAAGTGTAGCAATGCAGATAGTCTACTTGCTAAATGCACATGATCTCCTGGGGAGCAATAAAAAATTTGCACTTGCTCTGCGGGTCGCGCTGGCGGAATCTGCAGTTACTCCACTCGTGGAAAGTATGGAATTCGCAGTTAATCTGTTCGCGGGGTCTGTGGAATCGGCAGATAATCTTTTTTGACGCGGAAGCATCGATATATATATATACATACATACATACATACATACATATCATGACGCTATTAATCCCTTTCGGGGTAAGCCAACAACACAGATGTTTTATCCTGACCCAGTGATAGACCTCCACAACTTCCTATCCTGACATACTTCACTTGCTTCCGCCAGTCTCATACCTTGTTTCATACATTTCCTTTTGCATTTCATACTGCGTACATTCTTATTTTTCAAACATCTTCCAACCACCTCAGACCATGATGTTTTAGGCCTGCCTCTATCTCTCCTTCCATCCACTCTACTATGAAATACCTGCTTTGCTATTCTTTCATCACCCATTCTCTCAACATGACCAAACCACCGTAATACACTGTTCTCATACTTCTCAGTCACAGTTTC
The DNA here is from genome assembly GCA_949318235.1 of Ecdyonurus torrentis. Classification (NCBI taxonomy): domain Eukaryota; kingdom Metazoa; phylum Arthropoda; class Insecta; order Ephemeroptera; family Heptageniidae; genus Ecdyonurus; species Ecdyonurus torrentis. The sequence continues at coordinate 56,824,094 of OX439127.1, forward strand.
TTTTACTCCACATTTCTCCAGCACCCAAGTATTCCTTACCCTATCTAATCTTATTTTACCACACATACTTCTGAGAAAACTCATACCAACAGCATTCACCCTACTCATATGTCTACCCATGATTCAGAACCATATAAGATAGTTGGGAGTAAGACAGAATTGTACACTGTAAGTTTTGCTTTATTTGATAAAGCATCACTCTTGGCCAATCCTGCCATGCTGCCAACTACTTTCCTACATGCCGCCACTCTCCTCTCCATCTCCCCATCTATACTTCCATTCTCTTGATATAATCTTCCCAAATATACAAACTCTTTCACTCTTTCCAGCTTTTCTCCATTCAGTGTGAATTCATTTCCATCATCATTTTCTCCACCAAATACCATTACTTTAGTTTTCCCAACATTTATTCTCAGATCCATTTGTTCTGTACTTTCTTCCAACCTATCAATCATCTCTTGCAGTTCTTCCTCACTCTCAGCCACCATCAAAGCATCATCAGCATACAACAACATCCACACCACTAACAAACCTACGTTTACTCCACTTCCATACTTTTCAGCCAACTTCATACATTTATCCATGAAAATATTGACTAACCACGGCGACATCACACATCCCTGCCTAACGCCTCTACCCACTTTAAACCACTCACTCAACTTTCCGTTTACTCTCACACATGCCTTACTACCTGCATACATGGCTTTCACACCCTCAAGTAACTTCCCTCTCACCCCATATTCATCTAATACACTCCACATCATACTTCTGTTCACTCGATCATATGCTTTCTCTAGATCTACAAACACAGCAAATACTTTCTTTCTTGCATCCATACATTTCTCAATCAACTGCTGCACAGTGAAAATCTGATCAGTGCAGCCCCTGCCGGGCATAAAACCACATTGCACTTCTGAGATATGACCCTGTGTAACCTTTTGCACCGTATCAATCACCATCCCCCCGTACATTTTACCAGGTATACTTAACAAACTAATTCCCCGATGATTTTTACAGTCGTACTTATCCCCTTTCCCCTTATATAACGGAACAATCACAGCACATACCCAGTCTTCAGGTACTCTACCACATTTGTAACACATATTAAATAACTGTAACATTTTTACTTCCAGAGACGCTCCTCCATACTTTACCATTTCACTTGTTACTCCATCTACTCCAGCTGCCTTTCCATTTTTTAACTTTTTTACAGTATTCTTTAAATCATTCAATCGAAACTCAATCATCTCCTCGTTTACTCCGTTTGATTCACTCTCCTTTTCCTCCTCCATTCTTTCTTCCCTTTCCCCTCCATCCAAAAACAGATTCATAAAATACTTTCGCCAACATTCTCTCCCCTTCTCTTCATCCCACACAATTTCTCCTCTTTCATTCTTTACTCCGCCTGCACTTTTACTATTACTTCCTTTTCTCACTTGATTCACCATCTTCCAGTACATTTTTCTATTACCCATAAATTCACTTTGCATTTTCTCTTCAAATTCTCTCCTTGCATTCAACTTACTCTCTAGCACACTCTTTTTTGCATTCATTCTTTTCTTTTTATACACTATAAATAACTCCTTTTTTTCTAATTCATTTTTTGCATCAATCATCTTCAAATATGCTCTCTTTTTCTCCTCAATAGCCTCTCATACATCATCATTCCACCATGCATCCCCAGCTATACGACCAACCACAGCCTCACCACATACTTTCCTTGCAGTCTCCACACAAGCTTCTTTAATTACCTTATACCCCCATTCAACATCATAGTCACTCATAACCTTTTTCTCCCACTCTTTTGTTACCAGAAATAACCTCTCGTTCATCCCCTTTGTATACATCCTTCTCTCCTCCACCTCCTGTAATTTTTCCACTTTTATTCTCTTTTGTACCACTTTTACCTTCTTATGCTCAATCCATTTATTTCCTAGATCTACTCTAGACACAACCAAAAAATGATCTGTACCACATTCACTTCCTCTACACACTCTTGTATCTTTCACCTTTCCTTTCAGTCTGTTATCATACAGAATTAAGTCAATCATACTTTTCTGCTCATTGCGCACCCATGTATACTCATGTATTCTTTTATGCTTAAACCATGTATTCGATACAAACAAATCATATATATATATATATATATATATATATATATATATATATATATATATATTAGTATATGGGAAAAAAAAAAAAAAAAAAAAAAAAAAACTTCTGAGGACTGATAATTCATTTCACACAATTGAAAGGCTTCAACACTGAAAAGCCAATTTTTTGGTCAGGATCAAAGGCACACTTCACAAAATTGTGAGTTTACTGAATATGCTTAATAGAACTTCAAATTATATTCCATTTGAAATGAGTTTTTTATTCAGCAAACGAGCAAGTCCACAAACATTCTAGATTGAAAATAACAAGAAGATTGACTTGCCTTGCCACTGTGTTCTGGACTGTAGAGAAGCAGATCTCCAAACTCTCCGATGGCCCAAGTTGCAATCTGCACAAGGGGCTGCCTATCCAATTTATCCCGAGACAATTCTCTCCACAGATCTGCAGTGATGCTGGCTTGAAGCTCTGGACCTGAGTCAGACATGAGCTGGATTGTGGAACTTACTACATCATCACGGACATGATTGCCAGCCTGAAAACAGTCAACATTTTATTAAAGCTTCATCTACAAAAATTATCATCTTAAGAAAGAAAAGAAAATGAATGCAGTGGCATATTCTTGCACTTAAAATAAATAGTAAAGCATACATTCTCATGTTAGTACTTACTGCCACAATGACTCTGAGCAAGGTATCCAGACGCCACCGAGTGTCTGGACTGTAGCGCTCTGCACACAGCATGATGTGAGACGAACACACAGACTTAAACTCAGGCTCTGGTGCTCGCTCAACAAACAGCAGCAGTTCTGTCATCATAGACCTCACATTGTGGCTGTTGACCAACGCTACACATAACTCCATGGCACGACGCCTAATTGACACATCAGGATCCTGAAAATAACATCAATATCAGGCCACAAAATCCATGTAATACGTACATATGGTAAAGACCCAGTTGTTGGCAGCTGAATGGTTTTTAAGGGTTATGTAAATGGAAAAGGTCAAGTCCCAATTGTTGGCACTAAGATGAATATTAAGGTGAGAGTATTTTTCATACCACTCTCAAGTCCACCCCTATACCCTGGGTATCCAAGTTTCAAGTCTCTAGCTTAATTGGTTGAGGAGATAATAATTTTTTGAATTTTTCATTAACACATGTGCCAACAATTGGGTCTGGATCATACATATGTATTGTATACTGTTGGTGATAAATACAATGGCCAGCATAGGAAAAAATTAATTTTTCTCATTTTAAACAAAAAATGTACTACTTCGGCGACTACATCTCAGTCTGTGGAACTTACGAAACGTGTTTATATTTTTGAAATAAATAAGGAAAAGTTTATTCTATACTGGACAATGTACAGTTTTAGACAAATGAAAGGTTACAATTTAAACTTGCTGCTTTTTGTGTGCCTAAAACTTAAGTAGAAAATATATTACTACGTCATATTCATGTGCAGCACAAAGTGTGTTTGACTTGTTGGCTAAAGCAGCTCACCTGATAGACAACTTTACACCTGAGCACATGACAAAACATGTGAATATGATGTAACAATATTGTTTACACACAAAATTTGAGGCGCGCAAAAAAGCAACATGTTTAAATGGTAACCTTTCATTTGTCTGAAACTGTACTTGCCACCCCAAAGATGATACCAAGTATAAGAGTATTTGTTACCTTTAAGCACTCTAGTATGGTGCTGCGATGACGCTGTACTGCAGACGTATCTACATGCACTGTCTTGAGCAGTGTGTTGAGGGCCACATAGCGAATGTTTTTGTCATTATTGAGAAGGAAACGACCCAGAATATTGACTGCTAGGACCTGCAAAATAAATTTAACATCACTCAAACAATGTTAACATGTTTCTCCAGACAAACTCTGTAATATACAGTGCAAAGAATACTGTACTCACATGGCCTACTCCCTGCAACAACTACCCCAATTTTACCCACCCTTACAAACTAACAAAATAATTACACTGAACTCTCAATTGGGTGAAGTTCCATTTGGAGAATTTCTCAATTGGGTCCGCAGTATACTTAAATATAAGCTTGATAATGTTAAAGCACTCAATTTTGTGAAATTACCATTTTCTAGGTCGTTTTTTGTGATTTCACAAAATCGAGAGTTTAATGTATTTACTTGCGCGTCATCTAGTGTTTGAAAACAGTATTAAAAATTATAAAGAAGAAGAAAGAGAAAAAACAAACAAACATGGTTTAATATATATAGGCCTAAATATATAGGTATATATATAAAAAAACTATACGAAAAAAATAAATTATAGTTAAATATTGCTTATTATATGCTGAAACTCATTACAGTACATTTCACTTAAAAAAAAAAAAAAAAAAAAAAAGGTAACAAGTTTAACAACCCACAGAGGTTGTTTCCCTTCATCAAAATTGTGCTAAAATACAGTTTTAAACCATTTCACAACTTACTCTAAGACCACTTTCAGACTGTATATCCATGATAGACAAAACAGTTTCATAAAGAATTGTATTGCCAACATTCTTGGACGTTTCTGTGTTTGTAGCTACTTGGGCTAGGATATCATTCATGGCTTCACTTGTCTCAGGATCATTTCTACCCAGGATACGTAATAATCTCAAGATCTTTACCTACAAAATAAAATAGCCTTACTTCAGTATTACATTTACATATTACATTAATAAAAAGAAACCATCCTGCTTCATATAATAAAGGAAAGAAAAGTGCTAAATAATATTAACCCGTTCACGACAAAGCACGTCATATTACGTGCTGAACGTTATGGGATAAGCGAAAAACTCCGTCGTGAACAGGTTAAATGTTATTCATGCATGTTATGTTAAAAATGATATTACACACAAAATCTTTCTTTGATAGAAACAATAAGTCTTGTTTACGCTAACATCATGATAGACTTCATTACTGCGTTTTGAAAGTATAGATTATGCTAGATAAGACAATTGCAAGAAACGGTGATTTTCAAAATACAGACATGACATTTAAAATATAAAGACTCAACAATTCCTCATTAAAATATACCAAAACAAAAATTTAAACAGGAAATTTTAAAAAGGTGTTTGTTTACATTTTCTGTATTGTGAGAGAAAGTATAACATAAGGAAGGAGAGAAAACTCATGACATGATTTATACCTGCGGCCAAAACTGTAAACAAGAACTTTGGAAAACAATAACAAATAAAGCTTTTTATAGGACATGGGATTATTCTAGGCTCCAAAGTACAGAAAATGTCCAATATTTTCTAGAGAAAAACATATATTTTTTTCTCTATTTCTCAGCCTAGAGCTTGCAGAAATCCCATATCACATCACATTTCTTTTTTTGTTTTTAACTCAATAAAGATTTTTGTGTAGCATAATTTTCCATATAACGTGCTTTAATTATTTATTTTCTTTCTTTTTATTTCTTATGCAGTCAGTACAGGAGAACAACTGCAGCATGCATTGGCACTCACTTGCAAAAATGGGTCACTGACACCCGAGACGTCATGTTCAGGACTATAGCCAGCTAAGATGAGATTTTTGAGGATCCTCACAAGATTGGGCACCAGTTTCTTGAAGTGAGTCAAGGTATCTGGACTTCTCTCACACATTTCTGTGATAAGGGTTACTCCAGTGATCAGCACACCTACGGCAACAATATTGCAAATTGATTAAGCTCAGTTGGACATTGTAGCACAACACAGGACTTCTATTATTATTATTATTAAATGAATTTATTTAAGAAATTTGATTGCAGAAACTGCTTGACTTGACTTTGGGTAGCTTCAATTGAAAGAAAAACATCTACAAATGTATAGTTTTAGACCTGATTATCATGATGAACATATTCGTGCACTTACATTGCAATTGGTCGGCACACTTTAGTTAGATGTTAAAAAATATAAAGTGATGCTGTGAGTTATAACATAGTGTGTATGAGCATGACATCATATTTATTGCGCTTGGAGGCCATACTGGAGTAGTGAATAACATTGCTGAGCATAGGACAAACTTGGTTTAATTCAATTTTCTATGGGCAATCGATTAATTTTTTGTTATTTTTATTTTTATCACATACTTGAGATACTAATTCAACATATTTACAGCATCAATGCTCTCAAAAATATTGGAGAGTGTTTTTAAACTGGCAAAATGAGTTATTTTCCTATGCCACCCATGTTATAGAGTTATCCAACATGGCGTTGACTTTAACATGAATGCATAAACCCTATACAGTAGTTGATGTGTAGTGACAATTTGATGTGTGAATGTATGTTAAGGGATTACCAAATGTTGCAAATCATATTGCTGGACACCTGTCTAAATGGGGTGAAAGCAATTTTCATATCCTCGCGAGTGACGTGCACCATTCACGGCCATCACAAGAGGTGTATAAGCATTGCTCACAATATAGCGAATACACCACTCACGAGAATATGAAAGTTGCTTTTATCTCATTGAGAAGCTTGGCCAGCGATATTTTGATCGATAGAAATCTCTTGTTTTATTTACTTGCAATCAATTCTTGCTACAGACTTAAATGTGGTAAGAAAGTATGGTGCTGTGAACCTTGCAAGAGTGTTACTTAGAACATTTGAATTTTAACTATTAGTATTACTATTTATAAATTAGAATATATGTAAGAACTGTAAGTATTATTATTATTTTACCATGATTCTTTTCAGTAAGTAGGGAGCGTGTGGCAGGCAGGAAAATTTCCATTATTTCTGGAACTTTGCGCACCACTCGGAAGGCACAAAGCGCAGCTTTCTTCCTGATGTAGGCATTTGGACTGCGGGTGAGTCTATCTATTTCTGAGGCGAGATCACGTGCCATTTCTGGCGAGGCAATAGCTCCAAGTGTACACAGTGCTAAGCCCACGACGAACTGGGTTGTGGAATTGAGGTCACTGAAAATAACACAAATAATGATTGATAATGATACACTGTGATAAGTAACTAATAACAAATATTTGATAGATTTAAAAAAAATTAGAGAAACAGAGGCGAGTATTAGCTGATAGGAATAAGAAAGAGAATCCAATTGATTTCTAACCCTTGCCTAAATTAAACACATAAAGCATTTAATGCATAGATCATACTCTAACAAAGGTACTAGCAGCTCTTATTATATGTGAGAGTAATAATACAACTTCAGTTGTAATGAGTCGCTAGTACACGTCTTTGTACATTATATGTCTCTATGCATTATACACTTTATAAGTTGAATCTTGGACCGAGCAAGTCAATAATAATACACCAGTATGCATTACAATAGCTAGGCATAACTTGCATATTTCCAATATACTAATAATAGGTGTTTAAGCTGTGCTTACTTTTTGAGACTATTGGTGATGAGGAGGTGCACATCTTGACGTTCATCCAGGAGTAACATTGCTCCCAGGTAGCCGATTCTCTTGTCAGTGAAGCGAGGAGACGCAATCAATTTGAGACACTCAAGCTGACCAAAGTGAGCTGGATAACTGAAATATCAATTAAAATCACACATAATTGACATTTTAATTTCTTTTCCAGTCAACATTAAAATTGCAGTACAATGTATGCTAACTGAAGCACTGGCTAACTTTGTGTTCAACTCAGGTAAGAGCTAGCTACCTATTACAATGTTAGCCTCTATCATATTTTACTTTAATATGACAGGCTGGCAAACAAAAGTAATTTTACAGGCTCCATTACATGCCTATGAAGCAACATAGACAATAACACAAATATATTAATATAGTTTAAGGGTAGTATTTAGATGTACCTCCAAATCTTTAAAAAAAAAAAAAAAAAAAAAAAAAAATCTAAACTTTATGAATCCATTTGAAAGTTAATAGTAACCTATGATAAAAATTTCAGAACTCGGGACTACCAGATAAGAGAGAAAATAATTATTGAAATTAGCATGGGCTCTTAAGGAACTAAAACTTCAAATATTCATAATTTAAAATCTAGCATGACGACCCCCCAATTTTTTTTCTATATTTGAAGATATCCTATCACTGTGCAAAATTTCAGAATTTTCTTTATTTACAAAGTTTGACAAAGCCCTCAGTAGCTGATTTCCCGCCTTAATGCCATTCAATACTAGTACTGTACCCAAAAACATAAGTTTAGTACAAACAAAACACTAGAAACAGTTTTAACTTCAATATTCAACATTAAACAGTAGCACGCTTATTTTCTTTATTTTTTGTTTATACTTTGATTTGTAACTTGTTCAACACAGGCTATGCTACTTCAAGCAGAACTATTAAGACCGTATACAACTCATGTGTTTAATACAAGATGTCATACCCCAGCATATGGATGTAGAGTAGTTTGGCAAGGTTGCGACACCTCCACATGGAGTCATCCTCACGGAAACAGCTCCGAATGAGAGCACATTCTTTATTGACAACAGCTCGCTCTTCTGCACCGGTGCGTGCTGCACGGATCTGACGGATTAAATCACGTAGTCGCATTGGTGTTGGCATACGCACTAGAACATACAAATCACAACCACTTTAATTTGCCCATCAACTAACGTAACATTCAAAGCATGCACTGAACAAAGTAGCATCTCTCGGACATCTCTTTGACAAAGATTTCCCACAAATATTATAGTATTAGTTAACTAAAAAGGCATATAAAACTGGTGACATTTACCTTTCTTATCAATGACTCGAGAGCAGCCACTACAGATAATCTTTCTTTATCTCAAGATATAAACAAACAACTTTTCTACTCTATTTTGTTTTCTAATACATTATTGGATTTGGTTTGAAATTGTAATGCAATTCAAATTTACACAACTGTTTTATATAGCATACTGTATTATACTTGTTGTTTAAATGTTCAGAACAAAAATTAAGGCATGGTCTTATCACTAAAAACAAATAATAATCCCCCCCCCCCCCTAGGGGATATAAACTATAAATTTTAGCAACCCATGGACTGCTAAACAATATTTTAAAATTCTTTACTTTTGTTGATAATTCATTCCAATTTCTTTGTATTGTTATTAATTGTTTGAACATTATTATTCCAAAACTTCAATATTATTGCTGGCAATTTAAGCTACAACTACATTGCTTATAATTAAAATTACCTCTCTCAACTGCTTCATTGATTACTTGTTTTATGGCAGCCATATTGAATGGTGCGTTGAACCTGGAAACATTTCATACAATTCACTTTGTGTATCAAACAGGTAACACATCTATGTAGTATGCTTCCATCAATCAACTCAGTCATTATTATGTAAGAAATGAGTAGATATTGAATGTGTTGTTTACTTATACCACAAGTTTAACTGATTCATAGTTTGTGTTGTTACTTTATGTCACCTGTTAACTTTAATGTCAAGTTTATTTTTCCTACAAAATTTACTTAGTTAAAAAAAAAAAAAAAAAAAAAAAAAAAGAAGAAAAAAGTTGATACTATACCTATTAAATTTTCTATTTCCATTGTATCAAACTTTAATATTTATTTTCTAACCTTTCTAGTCAAACAATATTTAATCAGTATGGTGTGTCTGAAATCAGGTTGGTTTTAGTGCAAGTGGGAAAAAAAAAAAAAAAAAAAAAAAAAAAAAAAGAAAGAAAGAAAAAGAAAAAAAGTATGGTCTTGACGTATTTTGGGTTCATAGAATTGCTCTTTCATTTTGTCACGAATCCTTCTTAAAAACCGGGTGTCATAGATTTTCACTTCTCATTATATAACTTTGCCTTGTATTAGGATGCATGCATTGTTTAGTATTAAATATTATGATTGTAACAAGTTAAGAACTGCAGATATAACTCAGAGTAATATAAGATTCTGTCAACAATGTGTATATAGCTGTATTTACTTAAGACTCACTCATTTAATATTGTAAAATGTACGGCTTTACCTGCATTTAACAACAGGTAACCAGGAGTTAGCCATTGGTTTAGTTAAAAGAACAGGGGTAAAGTTTGAATTACTCAGACTGCCAGGCAAACAGTCTGAATAGCTTTCATGTAAATTGGTACTTTAATAATAGAAAAATTGCAATAAAATTTAGGGATCTTGTTCTTGTTAATATTTGCCAAAGAGAAGAGACAATCACTGCCATGTACCGCAAGCTTCAGAATAAGTTACAAAGCATTGGATATATGGAAAAATGGTAAATGTAGCAACATAGCTACAAAGATAACACAGATCAAGGTAGAGAGCGAAATGAAATATCGCTTTTTAGTTCCTTTGTTTGTAACTTATTCTGAAGCACTTGAGACATGGCTCCCTGGTTTCTGCTCAAAGTTTCTGCAATTTCTATCATAACTAGAAAAATGGTTCTTCTAATCCAAGATGCACCTTTTTGTTTTGTTTCTTGTAGTGTGAACCTTGTATTACCTAGAATCAACTTAAGGACCAATTTATAAATGGTCATTACGTAACTTATTTAGTTTTTCAATTGATGAGATGTTACAAAATATTAACAACCAAGTACAAAAAAAGGTAAACATTTTTTTAGTAAATTTTTTATAATTTCATATATATAGGGTATATATATTTTTAATTTGTCAGCAACACCTTGTGATTTGCAGATAATTGTTACAAGGTATTGCAGCAGAAACTTCAACTACTTTAGATGTTTCAAAATAAGTAATTCTACGCTAAAAACAAAATAAAAATAATGTTAAACAGATATGACAAAACTAAAATAACAACACAACGTATAGATTTCAATTTTCTCTACTACTATTAGTGGATACCAACAAATAATTAAGTTTAGTGATACAAAGGTAGTTACGTAGTACATAAATCATAATAACCAAACTAATATTTCAACAAACTTATTAAGAAAAAAAAAATTGTAACTACACAATGAAAAATCAATATAGTTGAGAAGGAAAAAAAGTGAGAAGGATACGGTATAAAATAGTTGTCTGGAATGGATTTTTTTTCCTTTTAATGTAAAATGTAGAAAAATAAATGGACTATGATCATCAATAAAATAGTAGGATAAAATAGAGAAGAAAAAGGGCATGCAAGCAGTGCATCAAGAACTTTAAATACAAGAAAACAATTTCATTATATAGGTATATATACCTATATATATATATATATATATATATATATATATATATATATATATATATATATATATATATATATATATATATATATATATGTATGTATATATATATATATATATATATATATATATATATATATATATATATATATATATATATATATATATATATATATATATATATATATATATACACAATATATATATATATATCATAATTATAATGCATTCTCAAGAAAAAAATAAAAATAAAAAAATATACAATTTTTTTACCCATGCTCTGTAGGATTCATGATGGTCAGGACGAGTTATTTTTTGAGAGCTACAAAAAAACACGAAAAAAAAAAAAGAAAAAAAAATCTTATCAAAAACATAAGCATCAAACAAATAAGACAAGTTCAAAACAAACAAACTATTTACATCACTTTGAATTTGCATGATTGTACGAGCTTACTCAAACTATGAATCATACTTATATAGTTAGCAAATACGCCTACGTTTCAGTAAAACATTACATTCATTTAGTTTGAGTTTTATTATTATTATTATTTTTTTTACAACTAAATGTTTCTTACCAGCATGTTGATTGAACCAAGGCATCCTACAGAAGACAGGCAGTACACACCAAAAATAATAATAAATTGGTACTGTAGTACAGCGAATTTGTTTACTGCATAAGAATAACATTGAAAATACAACGAAGTATTTTTGTTTTTCCCAATTATCTCAAAGACTTGTAAAACAAATTGCATAGCCATGTTCCTTAGTTTTTAAGGTAACATACACCAACCTCTAATTTGCATAATCGTATGATTATTGCCAATCGACAGAACAGAATCTGTACATACAGACTCCTGTTCATTCTGGCAACCTAATACAACAACAACAAACTTAGCGGACTACACCAGATTGTTGCTCAGAATGTTTGTGGCATTTGTATACTGCCTGTATTCTTTAATATGCCTTGATTTAACACTACAAGATAGTAAAATCTGTATATAAGCCGTGCTGAACTAAGATATTAATGTCACAAAAATGAGCAGTTTGAGTTGACAAAAAAAAAAAAAAAAAAAAAAAAAAAATCAATCAATCAATCAAATTGAATTTGAGCTGTATGTCAATAAATTCACTGGAACGTCAGGATTTATTGTCAAACTAGTTAAAAGGGAGGCTTAAGTAAAAAAAGAAGCCATATATCGGTAGTTCTATAACATAACATGGACAAACTCCTATAGTACAATAATAGATAAATGTAATGTACGTACCCTATGTATATAGCACAAAAAAAGACATGATTTAATTAAAATATAATTACAACTGACTAAAGCAAAAATGTGTATGGTACTGATAAATGTGTAACCGTTACGTACAGTTTGTCTTTTAGTTCTTTAATTAAAAAATTATTGAATTTCTTGCTAGTATGAAATCAATGATTTACATGATTTAGGCTAACATATTTGGTAGGCTTATTGTAATCAAGAGTATAATATTGTGTACACACGATTGCGATAATATATAGTTTACCATTAAAAAACTCGCTCTAGATTTGCAATGTTCTTCTTATGCGAAAAACAGGCGCTGGTTTTGAATGGTAAAATATATTAGCTTGATCATGTGTATGTCTACCATACATATAAAAATTATAACTTTGGTTGAATTTAACACAATATGCATTCTTTTGTTATAGACTACCACACATCCTAAGTAACTATTTAATTATTCAGCACTTTATGCAACTGTTGTATAGTGTTAATCTTTCAATTATATATGGTATGTTACACGAGTACTAATTGTCCATTGCTTCAAATGACAAGTACCACCGTACTTAACGAACAAAAATTATTAAAAAATAAACAGCCAGTGAAATTTTATTTTACATGTAAGTAAGGATCATTTTTAGCTACAATGAAAGATTCCATGATAATTTACTTGTATGTATGTACATATGCATACATCATGTTTGTATGCTGTTGGGTACTGACAACCAATCGAGATTCACAACGATCCATGCGTTATTGACAAAAACAATTATAAAATTTACTTTTCTGCCAAAATAGTCTTATTTATTTTGAATGAAGGGAATAAATATTAAATTAAGGACACGAAGTCCATATGAAAAATGGGCTTATGTATGTATGTATAAGATTTGTGCCACGCCCACTCTCCACTTCTTGCGTGTGTAGTCGTGGAGTGACTGTATTTTTATAAGCTCAGTACATTTATATTTCTACTACAGTTATTTAGTGATACGTATGTACTATGGGTTTAAATTGAATCTTGAGCAAAATATTCCCTTGTACCGGTATGCATTTACAAATTTATATGTAATGTCTGGTCATTACAAACTTTCACAACAGGAACAGTAAAGAGATACATATGTATTTTGCTCATCAGATACAGAGAAGCTACCTTCATAGATTTAACTCGATAAATAAATAACTTATAACCTTTTCAGAATAACCTGTTAATTGATAAAATGACTTATGCCCTTTTTTTCGTGGTGGGCGATGAACTTTTTTTTCATCACCAGTTTAGTCAGCTGATCTATTTCGTAAAATATCAAGCAAAAGGACGCTAAATATTTGTTAAAAATCATGCAAGATTCAACTTAAGTATTTATAGAGTAAGTATTTTTGATAATTACCTTAATAATAAAGCTAATTCCGGTACCGGGGCATTAACAATTACACGCACTTAGCAGGTGTTGTCACAGTAAATATTCAATATGGTTGCTCTGACGTCACAGCAATATGACCAACATGACATGTCTATTCATAATCATATTTTTAGTAACAAAGGGAATTTTACTAAATTTGCGATGATTCCTAACTACAATGACAAGTTTAACAATTAGCATATTATTATAGTGTACGTCACTGCAGTTTATGCTTAAATGTTTTTTTTAAATACATTTTTAATTGAATTCAAAATTTTATATAATAAAATATTTCCGTACTAATTTTCAACAAAAACTTTCGAGATCTCTCTATCAAAAAATTTGAAAGTTTTTTTCCCCCCCTAAAAAGATAATTTTATATATAAATATGATATCTCCTCATCTCCATGCATACTCATTTTTTAATATAGTAATGTAATGTAATAAAGCAAGAAGAGGAAGAGACCAGAAAGCATGATGCCACATGAAGCGCACACACCAATATATTATAGGAAAGCAAAAAAATTATCTATATATATATATATATATATATATATATATATATATATATATATATATATATATATATATATATATATATATATATATATATATATATAACCATACCAAATTAATGAACTCAAGAGAATAAAGTGAGTATAAATAATAATATGAAAGCAAAATGAAGCAATGAAGATGAATTGAAAAATATAGGCCGCCAATTAGCGCAGCATGATTTTTATCCGTCTCAAGCATATTATAATTATACCGTCTATTTTCTTCAGGAGGTAGAATACCAGGCTCAGGTTGAAAACTCCACATGTTTTAAACGACTTTGATTTATATATCACTATAGCCTCTAAACTGCACCTAAATTAAACGTAAAACTTTTTTTTTTATATGGTGTTATTTAACACACACACAACATGGCAGTTCTAATTCATTATCATTGAACGTGAACCAAATCCAAGATAATGAGAGAGTTGTAGGTTGGCTTATCTCTCTCTCTCTCTCTCTCTCTCTCTCTCTCTCTTTCTCTGCTACATGCACTATCGCAGCTCTCTCCCAACACGGAAGGAACTAAAAAAGCAAATAATAATTATAGCTGTTTATCAGCAGCTAATAAATGAATAGTCAACTCTATAATATATATAGTCCTAATTTTGGGGGTTGATTGTATTTAATTTTCTTAGAGAATTATGCATTTTATAAAATACAGGGCAGGGTCAATTATATCTTACATATAGGAAAAATATTATAGGTATCATTTCTGTTCCTAAATTACTGGAAAATGGAAATATTAAGCCCTTATTCGTATATTCATAATGTAAGTATCTTTATTAGTCTATAATTAAAAATGAAAAAAAAACATTATAATAATAATAATTAAAAATAATTATTTGCAATGCAGTACTAAAAAGATTCACTAAAGGTAAAACGATAGGAAGAAGACATTAATTGCCCACGATGCAAATAAGCACGCTTCTATCGCGTCTCATACCTATGTGCCAATAATTGATCAATCATTTTGCTATTGAAATACTAAACTCATAAATCCATAAAATATTAACCAGCTATTACTAACGCTATATATAACAGGATATGAAATTGATTGACAACTAGGCAAATTCACGTTCTGTAACTATAGTATACATAATACTGTATTAGGAGCATAATTTGATGTAATGTGATCATAATTTGGAAATTATGCATCATTGTCTGAATGTCGCTGTAAAAAAAATAATACCAAAATAAATTAATAATAAATCACACATTTTATATTTTTATAATTTTTATTTGGATGAGAGTTAATGGAGCTTATCGGTTTAGCGCGCGGGGAGACGCGGGTAGAGCGGGTAAAGCTAAGGGTCCCCTAATTTAACATTACGCTTAGGGGAACACACGTTTATTTTTACGATTTTTGAGAAAACTGCTCCACCAATTTCGGAGAAATTTAAATTAGAAATACTGGACATACTTTTACGTGTTTTAAGCCTTAGTCATTTTTTAGCATTTTTTTAAACTGATAACCTCCATTGAATAAATCACACATAGATTTCAAAAAGAAGATATTGCATATACCACATCACACATATCGGGTTGAACCTTTTGCAAAGTGGATTCAGAGCTAAGTAATAATATCATTTTAACAAACAACAATAACAAATGAAGGAAAAAAAAATGCATACAATACACCTTTTAGTTGGTATATTTTTTAGTTTCATTTTAAATATTCTTTTACGTGTCTAAAATAATGAAAATAATAAAAACATGCTGAATAATTGGAATTTTGAAACTTCCCAAATGTATATATGGTCTTTTTCCTGCTGAAAGTTACTTCAAATATCTTTTAATCAAACATACATTGATTCAAAACAATTTTTTGCATTACGTGATTTTCAAATGAGCTATTGACATAGTATAGTTTTTTTGTATTGTTAATTGCATGAAAGTGGTATACTTAAGAAATAACATGAACACATGAATAGACTATAGTGATATTATCAGTTGTTGAAATTGCAGATCACTGAAGTTTTTTTTTTTTTTTTACATTGAAAAGCCACAAGTACTGAGAAAGAAAGGAGAGAAGTGACGTAATTTTATATTAAAAATGAAAATATTTTAGTTTAAATCATTTTTCAAGAAAACAAATTACTATATAATCAAATAAATTATATACCTAAATTATTCAAGAATCATTCACAAAGTGTAAAAAAATGTTTTATAATAATTATTTATTAAAAATTCACCATAGGGGTTAAAGATTCTTAACTTCTTAAAATAATTTTAAAATTTGTAATTAATCTTTATATTATTATATAGAATCTTAAATTTTATGAACGCAAGTTTCCAAATGTGAAAGTAAATTTTTAACCCCCTTGTATTCACAACATGGTAAAATAATCAAATCAAATGTAAAAAGATACGCGTAGGTTAAAATGTTGAATGGTTTCTTTCTTTCTTCTCTCCCCTATTTGTCAGATTATTAAAGAGTTGAGCACCACATTTATTAATTCACACAACACAAACAGTATTGATTTATCTTAATTATTAATAATAATAGATATCTAATAGACAACTTGCATACCGTTTTTTTTATGGTGTTAAAAAATTCTTTGGGAAAAATAAATAATATTGGTGCATATAAAACTACTTGAAAAATGCTCCTTCATACTTAAAATAATTTTTGAAATTCAAATTTTATTTGAAGTAAAGACAGTGGCCATTACGTCGAAAGACGGTTCGCGTTTCTTTTGTTTTTTTAATTGTTGAAATCGTTCGAACGAGTTCGCAGCAACTGGACAATTTTTTTCAACGGCCGAATTTTTAAAAAAATCGATATTTTCTCCAACAGCTTTAATAAAAAATTCGGACGTTAAAAAAATTGTCCAGTTGCTGCGAACTCGTTCGAACGATTTCAACAATTAAAAAAACAAAAGAAACGCGAACCGTCTTTCGACGTAATGGCCACCGTCTTTACTTCAAATAAAATTTGAATTTCAAAAATTATTTTACGTATGAAGGAGCATTTTTATAGAAGTTTTATATACACCAATATTATTCATTTTTTCATTTTTTAAGACCATAAAAAAACGGCATGCAAGTTGTCTATTACCATCTTATAAGTAGTTAGCTTTAATATACGAAGAATGAATAATTATTTTAAGCCTCGTTCACAATGGACTTTTCTTAAGTGAAAATGCTAATTTTTTCAAATTAAGAAAAAAGTTTGATTGTTAAGTAGTTACTTAGAATTTCCACTTAAGAAATTTTTTTCTTAATTTTTTACGTAGAACTTTCACTTAACAATTTTTTTCTTAATTTTTCTTAAGTAGCTAATTAGAAGAATTATTTGAATTTACAAGAATCAACTTTGGTTTGATTCTTACGTCAATTCAAATAATTCTTCTAAGTAGCTACTTAAGAAAAAAATTAAGAAAAAAAATTGTTTTAAGTGAAAGTAATTAAGAAAATTCTTAAGTGAAAAATCAGTTTCATTGTGAACACCTATCGTTCTTAAGTGAAAGTAATTAGCATTTTCACTTAAGAAAAGTCCATTGTGAACAAGGCTTTAGATTATATATAGATTATTAATCATTGATTATATTGATTACGTATTATATTTTTTATAATTATAAGCTTTGTGTTATCAGTTTAGTTTAATAATATTTTACATTTAGAGTTATGTTATAATATACATTAATCAGAAACATCAATTCCCTACCGGAAGTTTCCCATCGATCCCAGAGGGAAATCCCATGGGGTTTTCAGATTTACCATGGGATTTTCAGCTTTACCCATGGATTTTACTATTTCCCAATCCCAAAGAGTTTCCCACTGACTATTGTCCATGGTTTTCCATGGACATTTTTTTGACTCTAAAAATGAAAAATATGGGTCTTCTTAAAAAATATCAGTATTTTAGTAAAAAAAAAAAAAAAAAAAAATTATTATTATAATTTTTTTTTTTTTTTTTGGTATGCATGAGTGATATATTATTTAATTACTGTTGCGTTCGGGGATTTTTTTTTTCTTATTATGTAGAATAAATTAAAATGTATTTAAAAATATTATTTTTTTTGAAATTGCCAACATTACATTTCCATTATTATCCACTTTCGCGATCAAAAACTTTTATCTATTAAAATAAAATACTTTAGAAAACACGTGTATAAATATATTATAGTTTGATTTACTTTTGACTGCAAATATTGAGATTTTACTTATTTATTAAACACAATAAGAAATAAATAAACCAATAAAGTGAGATTTTTTTATCTTATAAGTTCAATAAAATTTATTTTTTAATATATTAACTTTTATTTTTTGAAATTTAATATACTACTATTTATTTACAAAATAGAGAATAAAATTCAAAGTTTAAATTCACCGCGGGGAAGGGGCAACAAACATGGCCGCTGCGCGCTCGGTTGGCCTCATGGTAGTTTGGAAAAATGGCGTCTTTTACATTGTGTGTGTCGACGTCGCTCTACAAGATTTGTTAAGTGAGGCCAGTAAAGTCAAGTCTGGATGGAATAGAAGATTGTT
The DNA here is from genome assembly GCA_949318235.1 of Ecdyonurus torrentis. Taxonomy (NCBI): domain Eukaryota; kingdom Metazoa; phylum Arthropoda; class Insecta; order Ephemeroptera; family Heptageniidae; genus Ecdyonurus; species Ecdyonurus torrentis. The sequence goes on from OX439127.1 coordinate 56,842,956, forward strand.
TTTATTTAAGGGAAGTGTGAATTACTTATTTTGTGATATTTTAAATGTAAGAATATGTGTACTTTGTGTTTTATTTCTGTTTGTATGGGTCTGCACGTATGCACGCCGCGATGCTATGGGGACGCCATTACCGCTCCACGGCAAAACACGTACAGCGCGTGTTACCGATATTCCAAGGAGGTTTGAGTTTATAATAACTAAATTATTGCTTGTTTCTTTAATTGGTGAGTAAAAATAATTTGTTATCTACATGGTAAAGGGTCATTTGCATAAAATTGTTGTTATGAGAATATTTTTAAAAAATTGTAAACAAATGTAAAAGAAATTGTCGCGGATCTCTGCCTATAACGTAAATAAATGTTATATATTTTTTTTAGTTCTGCACGTTAAAGTAGGCAAGGGATAACCCGCCACATACTTATACATATAATATACTTGCATATTGGGTACGGGTTATGTAATTTGGAAAAATAAAGAGAAATTTGTAAAATTTCAATGAATTATTTTGCATGCGAATGTATGGTATATTTTATTGTATAGTATATTTTATATTATCAATATAATTGAATTAGAAATTTTTTCAATGCCTCAAATTAGTGTTCAATTTTTTTAACATGTTTATTCTTATTAAAAGAAATATTGATCACTAATTTCTGGCATTGAACAAATTTCTAGCCAATTGTAAATAATATTTCGCAAGTGAAAATTCAAATATGAGTGTAATTTGCATGGGGATTTCGCTGCGGGAGAGAATTCCATGGGCAGAAGCACCCGCTCAAATTTCCCATAAGTGGGAAATTTGAGCTATGGGATTTCTGTCCATGGGAAATATTTCCCGTGGCGAAATCCCCATGGGAAAAATTCCCAATGGGAAACTTCCGGTAGGGTTGCTAACTATAATTAAAAAAAATTAATTAAAACAATTAAAGTTTAGAATTAGTTGACAACTAAAATTAAAAACAATTGCAATAACAATAATAAAAATGAAAGAAAACTTAATTTGCGTAATAAAAAATTACAATATACATTGAAAGCGTAATTTGATGCAGACGTAAACATAACGGAACAAAATTTGATCACTCATACCTCATACAACCCAAAATACAAATAACAAAGCTGAACATAGTTAAATATAAATATTTTTATGTGTTTGAAAATGAAAACCAATTATAAGAATAAAAAAACAAAATAATAATGTAACTCATGAAACCTAAAACTCATCTTTTTTTGAGAATTTACATTGAAATTTGTGACCCTCACTCAAACTCAGGGAATAAATAAAAATATTAAATGTCTTCAAATGCAGTAATAGAAATTAATTCATAAAATTTCGCAGAGTCCAAGAAAGTGAATTATTTAGTATTTTTTATGTATAATATATTTTTTTTCGATAATATTGATTATTATTATTATTATTAATATTAAATAGAGATGAAAGTAGTTCTAAAATTCTTCATTTTTTTTAAATGTTTAAATTGGTTACATGATTTAAGCTACTTTGAAAATGAAGATTTGAAATTTGGTAAAGTTTAAAATACAGTTCTCAATAAGAATAAGAGTTCTAAAATTCTTGCTTTTTTTTTTCTTTTTTTTTTCTTTTAATGTTTATATTGGTTACATGATTTAAGCTACTTTGAAAATGAAGACTTGAAATTTGGTAAAGTTGAAAATACAGTCCACAATAAAAATAAGAGTTCTAATTTTTTTTTTTTTTTTTTTTTTTTTAATGTTTAAATTGGTTACATGATTTAAGCTACTTTGAAAATGAAGACTTGAAATTGGGTAAAGTTGAAAATACAGTTCACAACAAGAATAAAGAGTTCTAATTTTTTTTTAATGTTTATATTGGTTACATGATTTAAGCTACTTTGAAAATGAAGACTTGAAATTTGGTAAAGTTAAAAATACAGTTCTCAATCAGAATAAGAGTTCTAAATTTTTTTTTTTTTTTTTTTTTTTTTTTTTAAATATTTAAATTGGTTACATGATTTAAGCTACTTTGAAAATGAAGACTTGAAATTTGGTAAAGTTGAAAAAAAGTTCTAATTTTTTTTTTTTTTTTTAATGTTTATATTGGTTACATGATTTAGGCTACTTTGAAAATGAAGATTTTAAATTTGGTAAAGCTTAAAATACAGTTCTCAATAAGAATAAGAGTTCTAAAATGTTTTTTTTTTTTTTTTTTTTTTTTTTTTTTTTTTTTTTTTATGTTTAAATTGGTTACATGATTTAGGCTACTTTGAAAATGAAGACTTGAAATTTGGTAAAGCTTAAAATACAGTTCTCAATAAGAATAAGAGTTCTAAAATTTTTTTTTTTTAAATGTTTAAAATGGTTATATAAGCGACTTTGAAATGAAGACTTGAAATTTGGTAAAGTTGAAAATACAGTTCTCAATAAGAATAAGAGTTCTAAAATGTTTTTTTTTTTTTTTTTTTTTTTTTTTTTTTTTTTTTTTTATGTTTATATTGGTTACATGATTTAAGCTACTTTGAAAATGAAGACTTGAAATTTGGTAAAGTTTAAAATACAGTTCTCAATAAGAATAAGAGTTCTAATTTTCTTTTTTTTTTTTTTAAATGTTTAAATTGGTTATATAAGCGACTTTGAAAATGAAGACTTGAAATTTGACAGTTCACATTAAGAATAAGAGTTCTATTTTTTTTTTTTTTTTTTTTTTTATAATTTTTATAATGGTTACATGATTTAAGCTACTTTGAAAATGAAGACTTGAAATTTGGTAAAGTTTAAAATACAGTTCTCAATAAGAATAAGAGTTCTAAATTTTTTTTTTTTTTTTTTTTTTAATGTTTAATTGGTTATATAAGCGACTTTGAAAATGAAGACTTGAAATTTGGTAAAGTTTAAAATACAGTTCTCAATAAGAATAAGAGTTCTAAAATTCTTTTTTTTTTAAATGTTTAAATTGGTTATATAAGCTACTTTGAAATGAAGACTTGAAATTTGGTAAAGTTGAACATACAGTTCTCAATAAGAATAAGAGTTCTAAAATGTTTTTTTTTTTTTTTTTTTTTTTTTTTTTTTTTAATGTTTATATTGGTTACATGATTTAAGCTACTTTGAAAATGAAGACTTGAAATTTGGTAAAGTTTAAAATACAGTTCTCAATAAGAATAAGAGTTCTATTTTTTTTTTTAAATGTTTAAATTGGTTATATAAGTGATTTTGAAAATGAAGACTTGAAATTTGGTAAAGTTGAAAATAAAGTTCTCAATAAGAATAAGAGTTCTAATTTTTTTTTTAAATGTTTAAATTGGTTACATAAGCTACTTTGAAAATGAAGACTTGAAATTTGATAAAGTTGAAAATACAGTTGTATAATATTGATATGGAACATTTAGAGATCGAGATAGAGAACTTGAGTGGCACACAGTGCGCCACAGAAGCTAAGGAAAGCTGCCACGCATACCACTGCACTTGTGGTACCTGCCCAGCTGACGATAGCGCCCATGCATGCAGACAGAATGAGTTGGGCTAAGAACACCATGCTGCTGACCAGAGCGACGTCAGTTCCAAGACCTCGCAGTTGTTGAGGAGGACTTGCAGAAGGTTGGGCCGCTGTTGCTAGGGGTGCCAGAAGCTGATGCTCCATCGAAAACTGGCATTGCAAAACAGCCTCATTATTATCATATCCTATACAATTTAGCCTTTTTCACCTTTTCTAATTGATTTTAAAATTATACATTAATCTAAGCTAATACATAATTGTTTTATGATTGTAGGATGCAAGAAATTAACAAAGCAATTTTAAATATAAATTCAATAATTTATGGTTTTTAAAAATATAGCTACAGCACCTACCAATAAGACTTTCGTAAGGTATGTGTATTTTTTTTAGTAAAGATTAATTATAAAAAAGAGTAGATATTTGTTGATATTAAAACATAAAGGTACTCACTGTCTGTTGCGCATGGTAATGAGCCACAAGTAAATACGGCATGGTAAAGAGAGTCGAGTACATGACGCCAGCGGTCCAGGAGAAAATGAGCACTCCAGCTCGGTGTCTAGTGAGCGCCAGCAGTGTCATTCCTGTGCAGTATACCAGTTGTCCTCCCACGTACACACGCTTGGCTCTACAAGTCAAGTCAATATGTAAAGTCAGTTTAAATATGTCATTGTGTGGCGAGTGATCAAAATCAAGCAATCTAACTGGGGATGGGAAAAAAATCAAGCAGATAAAGACTGTATGTGTGAAACTATTTGTTAATACCATTTTGAAAAATGCCACCAAAACGAGAATAAAAGACTATACTAGTCAATACGCAAATAACAAAATTATCTTTATCCTCTGCATTATTATTATAAATATAATTAAGTATAACAAACAAATTAAAAACAAATAAATTAAAGAATAATTATAATTAATTATACTTGCTTTTTTTATGTTTTCATATTCTCTTTCTTTTCTCTTAATTTTATGTTTCATTTTCTCTTTACTTTACAAAAATTGTTAAAGTAGCTCCTATCATAACTTTAAACCAAATAATGTAAACAAATATCCTCCCTCAACATAAACAACTACATACGAGTTGGAGCGAAACGTGTTGGACAACATGAAAGGAGTGACAGCACAGCATGTTTTATATTTTCCATGGTCAAATTTAGGTGTGACATTGAAAGAGAGGAAAATAATACCAATGCAACAAAAATATACAAACTTTACATCTGCAAAATGGAACTGATATTATATCATTATTATTTATTATTATTGTTCTTCATTATTTCTTTTTTAGTTTTAAACTTATTCTCACTAAAGTTTTTTATGTTTATGATTTTTTTTTTATCATGCTCTGATATATAGAAAATTTTAATTAAGAATTAATTTAACAAATATATATATTATACATAAATTAATAATAATAATCCTGTTTTATTACCTTAAGTGAACAAGCCGATAAGGTTTATACCTTGGCTTGTAAATTGTAAACAATTTTTTGATCAATAAAAAAAAAAAAAAAAAAAAAAAAAAAAAAAAAAAAAACAATTGTTTATATACATAATTTTTATTTATGTTTTATGATGAAAAATCTGTAAAATTAAAAAAAAATTAATAATAAATTAATAATAATAATCTGTACTAATATTCCGTATTTAATTAAAAAAAACATTACATGAAAAAATATTTATAAATGTATGTAATATTTTTATCACTTAAAACCACTCCGTGCTCGAAATACGTAAAACTACGTCTAGTGCCCCCTCATTCAAACACTTTCAGCTTCGATGAATTAGTTTTCTCAAAAAACATTATCCCGCAATGCTAACAAGTAGGGAAGTAGGAGATCTTAAGCTTTTCTCTCTACTACTGCTAAGTTTCTTTAACAACAAAAATGTAAGATGTAGTTTCTGTTATATAAGCCCTCACAACGCCTTAATAAAGTTACTCATTATTATTATTATTATTAACGTATTTTTAATTGACCTTTCTTGTAACTGATTACTTTATTGACTAACTAAATATACCACAATAACAAATAAGGTTCATAAACTTACTTAAATCGTTGGATGAGTCCGTCAATGAGCATCGAGTAGCAGGCGCAGGAGAGCGAGTACATGGCCATACCCCAGCAACCAAAGCGAACACCTTCTTCGTAGAGATCACGTAGAAGTGAACCTTCTGGTGCCTAAATCAGATAACATCAAAATGTATTTTACTTTATCTATGACACTTCAAATATTTTGTTCTTTAAGAAAACAAAAAGATGTGATAATTCAAAACAAGCATGTTTTAAAGTATGAATCAATAATGTATTAAAATGATAGGATTTTTGTTTTGTTACCTTGGGGTCACCACCGAACACCGCCTCGCCCACAAAATCAGTGAAGTACAAAGAGTAGCAGACGTGTGCGCTCCAGCAGAACAGATTAGTCGCGCAGAGAATACGCAGAGAGCCCGGCATGTGGATGATTGACAGCAGGTATTGACGCAGTGACGCCTCAACACAAACATAATATACTTAGCCGCAATTTATTCACAAGCAATCAATTATACGCTGTTTTGTTTTAAAAATGAATCTGTTACATAAGCGGGGGGAAAATATGAAATTGTTTACAAGGATTTTTTTTAAACTTTATAATTTTAGACGTAAAATTAACATTCTATTGTGTATTATTATTATTTTTTGCAGAAATTATTGCTGCTATTATTTAGCACCTTAAATGCCAAATAAATATTTTTAGTTAAAATGTATTAGACTCGGTCCAATTTATTAGATGTATACGAGCCAAAGTATATTTAAAATAGGTTTTCCAACTTAAACTACAGATCAACTTTAATCATTACTTGTGTGGCAGCCGTTGGATCAATGTCCTCAAAACCATAGTTGTCATATCCATCGTTACTAGCTGCCGGTGCTTCAATTTCGTCATTTGGATTTTGTATCATTTCCTGGTTAAACGATGCTTCACCCTATAAAATTCGATAACAAATTCCTCATTGATATATGGACTGGATACTAAAGATATTTAAATACTTACTTGAAATTGTGTGCTTTGTACGAACGGATTATTTTCCACTGATCCATATGACTTGGTCAATCCTATAGTTTCCTGCCTCTGAAGTACACCTCGCTTTGGTTTCTATAAATATAAACAATATAGTATAACAATAATCGTTAAAGGCGTAAAACATGTTGAACAAAAACCCTGTCCAATGTCCTACCATTCCTGAAAATCAACGTTGATTTGGCCGGAGTCGTTGATTTCTAATTTGTTTTCCATTCATAAAAGGCGGATGCAGACTATGACGTCACAGCTCACTTGTTTTACGCGCGCGTGGACCAGGTGAGCTGTGACGTGTTTGTCCGCATCCACCATTTCGTGAATGGAAAATAAATGACTCCGGCCAAATAAACGTTGATTTTCAGGTATGTTAGGATATTAGACAAGTTTTTTGTTATACGCCTTTCACATTAGAATTATTTATTTATTGAGTACCATTTCTGCCTGATTGTCGGCTTGCTCCTGATTATCAGCGTTCTCCTGATTTACATCGTTCTCCTGATTTGCAGCATTCTCTTGATTCGCAGCGTTCTCCTGACTCAGTAGATGAAGTGGAATTTCTCTGAAGCTTGTGATGGTTGCAGTGACGCACACGATAAAGATGACGGTGATGAGAGAGAACACGGCACGTACATGTCCACCAAACATCACACCTGACAAAGTTTTATATGCAACAGGTTTACTTTGGAAACAAAATTACTTATTGCTACTTTAATTTTGTCTTAAAAAACAGTCTTGGGTTCGATACCCAACATTTTTTTAACGATAACAATACTATAATCGTTAATACACTATTAACGATATCGTTATTTTTAAAACGTCACCCACGATAAAAATAGTTTTTCGATAACTATAACTATAAATCATGGTGCAATGTTTTTATCGAAATAAAATATTTCAAATCTTGCTTCATGATTATCATATAACAAAACTTTAATGATTATCCGCCTCATTTAGATTATTATTATTTATTATTTCGTATTTTTTGTGCACTTTTTTTATTTTTTTATTTTTTTTTAATATTATTGATGTGACGAAAATATCGTCAATTTTTGATAATGTGTAACAAAAAGAGGCCTTTTATAAAATTATTAATCTATAACGCATCGATAATCAAATATCTTTATAGCATTTAGAGTACATAAAATTTTTTTCTATAAAGAATGACTATTTAGTATTCTTTTATAATAAATTTGTTAGATATATACAAAGCTTTTTATAGGATCTAAAGAGCTAACTATTTACCGCTGAAGAAATTACTTTTTTATACTAACGAGTTTCTGTTTAAACTTTTTTAAAGCAAGTTATTTGTTTGTACTGAAGAGTTACTTCTATGTAACCGAATAATTTGTTAAATTTATGTTTTTCATGTATTGTTATAGTACATACGATAATCGAACCCAAGACTGCAAAAAAATATATAATATACTCGTATTATTAAGATAATTTTGAAGTGAGATTTTGTTTTTGTGCATAGATATAATTAAGTTAATAATACCAAGCATGGTATTGTCCCAGTTGATCGCTCCCAGGGTGTAGCCCATGCTGCCTCCTAAACCAGCCATGACGGTGAATGTGCTCAAACCACGGGCGTGGTCCTCTGTATGTGATATATAATTACAAATAGTTTCTTTTGTAATTGAATAGCTATTCTTTGTTATTTTATAATTGATTTCATTAGAAACTTGATATTAATGAAGCAACGTTGTTCTTTTGTTTTTTATCTATTGTCTACGGTGTTGATCCATTTTATATTTTACATGTAATGGTTTTGTAAAAGGTATTAATTTCGTGTACTTTGATGTTCAGCTTGTTTTTACTGGATTAATAAAAAATATATGAGACACAAAGAGGACAAAAGAGAGAGAGAGAGAGAGAGAGAGAGAAGACCTGCTATATTTCACACACGACAATTAAAATAAAGACAAACTGACCTGGTTGAGTGACATCAAGCAGATAAGCGCGCGCAGGACTTTGACAAGCATCTGCATCAAAGTCAAGGAGCGCGGTACCCAGCACGGTGAACAAAACTCCCCAGGGATGGCTGCCTGTCGCTGAGTTCTGTATCAAACATTATTGTGATTCACTAATTAATAAAAACATGCTACAAATTGAATTAATTACAACTCTTAATTGTTTAATTAATGACATTGTATAGCTTTTAAAAAAAATTTATTATAACGATATGCAATGATATTAAGTTTTTTTTTTTTTCATGGTATCATTTTTTTATGTCTGGATTTATTTGAAAATTAGCAACTAGCCTCGGATATAGTTGGCGCTGTAGCAACGGTTGAATCGGTCTCATTGCCATCTCCTTGGCCCCAGCCCAGGGTAGAGTTGACGTGAATACCAGGAGTGTCTCCAAGCCAATAACCAATCAGTTCGCCGTTCGGGACCAGTAGCAGACCTAAGGAAAACGCACAGGAAGTAAAAATATAAATAAATAAATAAAATAAATAAATAAATAAATAAATAAATAAATAAATAAATAAATAAATAAATAAATAAATAAATAAATAAATAAAATGATAAAAACCAGTAGTTCCAATGCTGCTATTTATCCTGCAGGTTATGTGACGCTGTGCAACATATGTGTTCAACTATTTGCCTATTTTACAGGATGTTTTCAAAGATGGCGGCCGGTGGAGAGTAGAATTTCTTACATAATCAGTTTGAACTTAATGATTATTTGATAATTAAAACCTTAGGCATTTCATTTTAAAGAACGGAAATTTTTAATTTGCATATCTTTCTTTAAAAGTTGGTCCATATGCAAATCCACACATTTCATTTGTTTGTTGCTGAATTCATTAATCCTTTGCATCTTGAATTTATTGAAGCCTTCATATTGAATTTTTTTTTTAATAATTAAACCAAATATTACTTAGATATTTGAAAGAAAACTGTGAGTGCAAAGCCATTGTAGAGAAACTAAAAATTTCGTTCAATCATTAAGAAAAATTCTCAAATTAGAGAAAATGTTGGCAAATTTAGCAATGTTTAACGCAAATGTTTTCACCTTAACCCTGATACCAATGTGCCCACATCCTTCCACTTTTATCACGGAAAATGTTTAGAGTGCCATAGGTTTGGAAAAAAAAAAATTGCACATTTTTACGTTGACGCTCGGTGCAAGAAAACTGGTCACTCAATTTTATTTCTAAGAACAGTTTTAAAAATGTCTAATCCTTGGCTACAAAATGATATATAAAAAGTTAATTTTAATTTTTTTCTTCATATTTTATTTTGCGTTTTAAAATCCACGCTTTTAAAAAAACACCCTGTATAATACAAAAAATACATCAATGGCTTACGTTTAGCATAGCATAAAAATGTATAGTAAATTGTAAATACCTTACGTGTATGAGAGCCGGTACTTAAATATAAAGTGCTTTCTTTAATATTTGTGATGAATACTTACGCACTTACGCAGCAGCCGCGGGGGCTGGTAAGCCACAACTTAGTCATTACCCTTACGATCGACTGTGCGTCCCTGAATCCCCTATGGGAATTAAGCCAACCAACAACTTATACCCCCCCCCCCCCCAATCAAAACATCAAAAATACCCTTTTTTTAGTGCATTAACATTTTTACAGATTACTGTTAGTTCACGCTACAGTTAGCATTAAAAATATGCCTACCTTATTTTATTAATTGCTATAGATTTATGAAGTAAGGGGCAAGTATGGCACTTTTTTTTTAATAAAGTAGCATGTTCTTTAAAAATTATAAAAGCAATAATAATAACATATTTATGAATAATATTAGTAAAAACTATTTTTAAGTCACAAGCTTACTTATTCCAAGTTTGCTTATTTTTAATATTATTTTTAGTATAGCTATTATTATTTCTTTATTAGCAGCTTTATTTAGATATATTTGTGTGACATTGAAAAGTTGCCGCGATTTGATGCCAAAATAATTACCAAGGAGAACACCAGCAGAGAGAGCAAGAATGAAAGGTCGTCGGCGTCCAAGATAATGAGAGCAGCGGTCACTTAGGGAGCCCAACACAGGGGTGAGGAAGAAGCCAATCAGAGGACTAAGACCCCAAACCAAGGTCATGTGACGATGAGCCACACCAATCTTGAGTAAGGTGGGTGAGACAAACGCTGTCTCAGCAGCATAAGAGAACTCAATGCCCATCACTGCCGCTGATATGCGTACCAGCTCTCGGCGTGTCTTTTGCCTAAATAAAAAATACACAACAAATAATTTTGCTATCGATGATTGGTATTACGTATATAATAATACCTATAAACGTGTGAGTAGTCATAATTTGCAGCCTCTTGTAGACGTCGTTGTTTACGTTCTCGAAGCATGGCTCGGAAGCCAGCCACTCCACCTCCATTTGCCATCCATTGTTCCCGCCATACTGCAATTCGTTGTTGAACTGCATCTCGAACCTCATGCAAACGTCCCACCACACCCTGGTATTCGTGCAGCTTTTCCGTCATTATGGAGTCGTTGTCATCTGTACAAGCGAACATACGATAGGGGCATCTATATTATCTTATTTCATCTGAAACTGCATAGTTTCAATAGATTCAAGTTTCAAGGGCGCAGAAACTTAGTTTGACATTTCATCTTTCAAAATATTTCAAAAAGTTCAAAAAGTTTAAAAGTTCAAAAGTTCAAAAGTTCAAAAGGTCATAAGTTGTTATTGGTACATATAATTTTTATAAGTTTATACAGAGATAAACCTTGTCAAGTAAGTATAATTTTGGCGTGATTTGTCTCTGAAAATAGTTTAAATTCAAGTGACCACTAAATGACTGCAAGATACGGAGCATATTCTTAATAGAAATCCACCATACCTAGTGACTTACCTGGCCCTTGCATAGTGCAGATCAATTTTAATTATGCTAATTGTAAATTAATTTAAATAATCGTCTTTATTAGAACAAAATAAATATATACTTTTTTTTTTTTTTTTTTTTTGAAAGGCTGCGAGGTTGAAGCGTGAAGAAAATGTCCGGCTTATACTCTTATACACCTAACCCTAACATTGATAATAGTTTTGTACTAATAATACCGCGGCATGCTTGCCGCAATTATCAGCACGTGTTTACTCTTTTTTTATAATGCAATCCACTCATTTAATAATAAGTATCTTTATTAAGGCGTTGTGACAGCCTTATAGTACAAAACCTTGAAAATAATACATTAAAAAAAAAAAAAAAAAAAAAAAAAAAAACAATGAGACATAAATTGCTAACAGTCTTTGATATAGCACTTTTCTGTTATTTCTAAACAAACATTTGTTCATATGGTGACAAAATAATATTTTCTTAACATATATATATATATATATATATATATATATATATATATATATATATATATATATATATATCATGAATGTTATATGCCAGATTTATATATTTAACATTAAAGCAATTAATTAAATGGAAAAATAGACGAAAAAGTAGCTTCGGTTTTTTAGGTTGCTTAAAACAATTAACTTGATTCATTTATCTAGCATTATATATACAATTAATCACAAGATATTATATTGTGATCTACAATATATACATGAAGAAGTAGTCCGTACATGCACCGTATAAAATCTATTTAATATAAAGCTATCAGAGAGCTTTTTAGGAGATCTTTCTCAATATAAGTTTTAAAATGTTAAGGACTAATCTCAGACCTGGAAAAATTGAAATATCTCAAAATTCAATCGATAACTTTTTTTTAAAATTTTAAGAGGGTTAAAAAAAAGGGATGATCTACAAGCTCCAGATATCAAAAGCGTCCATTGCAATCTAGAGATAATTAGGATTACACTTTGCATATGATTAGCATTGTGTTTTTGTTTTTTAAATTAAAAAAAAATTGAATCAATAACGTTTTTTAAAACTTTCTGATGTTATAGATATTGTCATGCTCTATCGACTACTTTTTGTTTTAGATTTACTTATCCATCTTGTTTTAGAGAAAATCGAGCATCAGTTTGCCCATTTGAATAACATTGATTTTGAATTTAGTGGCAAAATAAAAATGGTTAAAAATTAATTGCCAGACGAAATTGTATTTGAACTTCTATTTTGTAAAAAGGATATTCAAAAATAATTTTTTAAAAATTTTATGATCAGTTTTTTGAAAAAAGGGGGCGTTTTAGGTCTGAGGTTAACCGTTCATAGAGATTTTGAGAGTTTTGAAATTTTTACACAAAAATGATTCTTTAATCATCTCTTTGTGCAAAAATTTTAAAACCCGAAAATGAGTAAAAGGTATTTAAAAAAATACAACTGCCGAAAACTAGTACAATTTTTATAATTATATATATATATATATATATATATATATATATATATATATATAACATAATTTCATACAATTCAGTATTTTAATATAATATAACATTGCTCAACTTAGCAGAACTATGTTATTACATACCTTACTTAAAAACTTTGAAATAAAAATTATATCTTATATTTGTTATTTTCAATGTAATAGATAAATAAAAGTAGGTCACTTAGATTTTCCAATAACAATTAAATGACATAATATGAAAATAGAACAATAACAAATGGTTACGTAACATAGTTTGACACATGTATCATATATTATAGTGTTTGACGTCTTTTATACTTGATCAAGAATTTTCTTCCATCACAATAAACACCATACGTACGTACATCATATTAATATAAAATCAATGATGATACGAAAGAAATATAAAATAGTTTACGTAATAATTGTGTGACACTTGAGAGCCAAGGAATGATTCAGACTTGGCATACAGAAAGGTGTGTCGGAGAAACCTTACTTTAGGATTAGCAGCATTAAAATGTATTGTTAAATATGGTTTCCTATGTTATATCAAGGCAGCGTGTAGTCCACCTAGCAGCAGCTTCTTCTTCTCTCTTTTTAATTCTAATTCTATATTTTTTTTCAATTTTCAATATTTTAATAAGATTAAATGAAGTAATTAAAACTGAGTACGAGAAGCATATTTTTATTAAAAAAATAATACTTAAATATGCATAGAAAAATAGATAATTTAATTACACAGATACTTAAACAGTGCATGAGAGAGAGAGAGAGAGAGAGAGAGAGAAAGAGAAAGAGAGAATTATAGCGAGGCGTTTAATTAAATTTCAATTTATAAAAAAAGCAATTATTATCGGAGTATTGTAATGATAATTTTTTTTCTTTTCTTGTTCATACGGGTTTATAAAAATAATCAGACAATACTCTCCAAACCTCAACCACTTGGTATAATTATTTCATTAAATCTTTTGACGCAATAAATTAATATTAATTGCTTTTACTACGTAAATATATTTTTATGAACATCTTCTTCTCACATTTGAAATCAACATTTCTATCAAAAAAGTTTTTTATTTTTTATTCGTGTCTGTCTGGCTGTCGCGACTTTAGAAGGTAGACTTAATCAAATTTTTAGTTATTTCTAAAAATAGCCACACTCGTGTATGATGATATTTGTTCAATATGTATCGTGTATGAACTTTGATCTTTCTATATCAACTTTTGTAAAATAAATAATAATAATAATAAAAAAAAGCAATCCAAAAGTCAGATTGAACATCCAGGATTTAATAAGAAGACTTTTAAAACTCTCTTCATTTCATCGAAGAAAAAAAGATTATATTTTCATATTTTCTAGAGAGAGAGAGAGAGAGAACGAGGAAAACGAAAGAGCGAGAGAAAGAGAGAAACATGATCTTATTAAGTTACGTAATACGTCTAGTTTGATATAAAATTACAAAAACAGCAAAGTCATTGAGACGATGTAAATCTGGGGCGTAATGCACATAATAATTACAATGAAACTGATGGAAATACTCTATTATATATCGGTGAAATTCTATAGCTGTTTTTTTGTTTGCGATTGTAGAGAAAGAGAAAGAGAGAGAGAGAGAGAGAGAGAGGAAGCTGCACATATCACAACAAGTTCAGCGCAAACTCATTACACAAGACAGCTTTTGTCAAGCTTGTTTACTTAATTTGATTGAGTTTAAAATGTTTGCTTTAAACTTATAGATGTATAGCACTACACATTATTTTTTTTTTATCTTCAATATAAATATATAAAAAAGGAAGTATATCATTATTTTCAGATTATAAGTTTTTTCTTTGATATATAATTTCAAATTTTTTTTTATATAATTTATATAGATGGTGAATATATATGATATTAAAAATGTTATATATATATATATATATATATATATATATATATATATATATATATATATATATATATATATATATATATATATATATATATATATATATATATAAATAATAACATGACGCAGATAAAATATGAGATTTAATATTTATTGCCAGCTTCTTTGAATAAAAAAAGTTTACATAAGAAATTTTGATTACCAAATAAGTTAAACAAATATTGGAGTCGTGATCGTTAATATGAGTATACGATATAAGATTTGTTTTTTGACCCAGACGGTTGATAGTAACAGGTTGTTACAACAAGCCTTCGTCTTGTCACACAGCCACACGCGCGCACGCACGCACACAGCCACACGCGCGCACGCACACACACACACACACACACACACACACACACACACACACACACACACACACACACACACACACACACACACACACACACACACAAATATATCGATGAGAAGATAACAATCAGAATCAAGAATCAATTTACATATAAAAACATTATAATAGAAAACGTAATAAGAGATATAAAAACATTAATGGGAATGCTAAATCAGTATATAATTGCAAAATCATATTGCATCATAATTGCAACAACATATAATTGCCAACATCGTCAATTTTGGAATTGGGATAAAAAAAAATCTGCCAAAGTATAATATTCTTTAAATATATATGTATATTTTTTTCTTCAAAAGGTTCCGGAATAAAGTGTAAGTATTAACATTTCTTATTAAAGACGGTGAATTATCATAAATTTTAGCTGAGGGCTCCTTTCAAATAATTGTGATTTATGTTTCGGGACTGATACTTTACTTTAGTGACGCGTGCCTATTTTATATTATTTATTTATTATAAATAAATTATTTATATTAATTATATATTTGTGTTTGTTATGATGCATGATTTGATTAATTTGCATCTTTTTGAGACACACTGCAATGATTATACAACAGATTTAAGTCATTAGATAAGTTCTTTCAGAAAATGTTTTGTTTTTTGCAAACGTAAAATCGATATATTTTTTTTTTCAATAATATAAAAAAGAAAACAAAATTGACAGGGTTTCAGTTTTATAGTTTATGTAAAATTAAACCATATTATGTTATGGTTATTATGTTAATTTTTGTTTTGTTATGGAAGATTGAATATTTCGAACCATATGATAAAACTTTCTGATGCAAATTGTCAACTGTTGCAAAGTCAAACTTCTTACTGTCAAAACCAGAATAAAGCGTCTCTCCATAACAATTATGAATAATATTATATGAATATATTTTATATAAATCGTACCAATGAGAAAGGCTAAAAAAAATCAGGGGGTGATTTTATTTCATATTCTAGAAGAGTACATCGTCCTGAAACGATAGATATGCGAATTTCTAATTTTTGAGTACATTATTATTTTATTTATTTATTTATTAATTTTTGAAAATCACGAAATTATGTTACAAGCGGCAACTTTTTCCTATGTCCACATGCATAAGTTGTCACCCGTGACGTCAATTTTCGATTTTCAAAAATTAATTAAAAATACTTAATGAACTCAAAAATTCACATATCAATTAATGGAGCTTATCGGTTTAGCGCGCGGGGAGACGCGGGGAAAGCTAAGAGTCCCCTATAATTTAACATTACGCTTATGGGGAAAAACACGTTTTTTTGCAATTTTTGAAAATACTACTCCACCGATTTCGGAGAAATTTAAATGAGAAACACTAGACATACCTTTACGTGTTTTAAGCCATAGAAAAAAAAATTAAACCGATAACCTCCATTCAAGATAATGTCCTGTTTTATAATATGGAATAAAAGTAATCCCTAAATTTGTGTGAATAGTCTTCCTCATTAGGTCCTAAGATACGTAAAAAAGAAAACTGTTAGCATATTCTGATACAACCTTATGTTTTATTATTTAAATATTTTTCTTCGATTTTTTTTATAAAAAATTTGCAATTTTTAATGTAATTTAAGACATTTATAATTTTTCATATCCAATTTGACTTTCTTATATGATGAAATTATTATCACATCCGTAACTTTAAAAATAATGCAAAAAAAAAGTCGTTATTAGAGAAAAAGAAAAAAAAAGAAAAGAAAAGAAAAGAAACGAAAAGAAAAGAAAAGAAAAGAAAAGAAAAGGAAAGAAAAGAAAAGAAAAGAAAGGAAAAGAAAAGAAAAGAAAAGAAAAGAAAAGAAAAGAAAAGAAAAGAAAAGAAAAGAAAAGAAAAGAAAAGAAAAGAAAAGAAAAATGAAAAGAAAAATGAAAAGAAAAAAAAAAGAAAAAAAAGAGAGAGAGAGAGAGAGAGAGAAAAAAATAAAAAAAAGAAAGAAAGAAAAGAAAAAAAAAATAAGTAAATAAAAAGAAAAAGAAACTGTATTCATAAAAATTTTGTGCTTTGAGAAAATGTGTTGTTATCGTTTTGTCTTAAGTCCTAATTTTCTTGGTGCAGTAATAGCAATTTCTTGCAAACACTTGTTGTACATTTCAGATGAAGCTACGCATGTTGCATGTAAGATAAATAAAGAGTCGTGCATGCCATGCATGTAATATTATTACTATTAGGCTGTTTAGTATATAGGAGTATTTGAAGATATAGGAATCAGAGGTCCTATATTAAATTTAATTAAAAATATTATAAAATATAGGAAAATTGCAGTTCAAATAAAAGATATTATAAGTGAAATAAAAGAATTAAAATGTGGAATAATCCAAGGTGGAATAATAAGTGCAAATTTTTTTTTGATTTACGTAAATAAAATATTTAATTTATTAAAGTGGTGTGTAGGAAAAATGTTTGCGGATGACTTTTTATTAATTGCGTCTCATAGTGATTTTTTGATTGCGCAAAATAGGTTACAAGAAGATTTTGATAGAGTGTTGGAGTGGTCGCATGATAGGAAATTGATTATTAATAGGAAAAAAAACTAAAGTAATGCATATTTTTAATAAATTCTTAAGAAAGGGTGAAAAAATAAATATTATTGCTCATTCAAATATTTGTCTACATAATTTTCAAATAGATTTTTCGTGTATAAGTGTGGAGGAAGTAGATAGTTATGTTTACTTAGGAGCTACAATAGATAATAATTTTAATTGGGATCTACATATTCAAAGTATAATAAATAAATTACGTTCAGCATTGTTCCAAATTAGATCAATAAAATCATATGTAAATGAAAAAACGTTAAGATCCATTTACTTTTCTTTAGTCCATCCACATATATTGTATGGTATCTTGGCTTACGGGTTTACTAAATCCGGAAAATTGACTCATTTACATAAAATGCAATTAAGAATCCTTAAATCATTAAAAAAAGGGAAGAAATGTGAAAATAATGATATATATAAGTATTTAAATATTTTACCGATTAGTGATTTACTAAATGTTACATTTTTGTTAGAATATTATTTTGATAATGATCATGGTATACCAAGAGAACATGATCATTACACCAGAACTGTGTTAAAAAAACCAATGATAGTACCAAAAATATTAAATAGATTTACAGAAAGAACAAAAAGATATGTGTTGCCAAAATTATGGAATCAGATTCCATTAAATTTAAAAAATTTAAATAGTAAAATACAAGTTAAAAAACTATTACATGAGTTTTTCATGGAAAAATTATAATTATTAAAATATGAAGGAGAGAGAAGAAAAAAAAATTGTAATGTCACTAACAGTTTTGATTATTATAATATAATTATGGAAATTTTTGTATGATTAATTTTTTTTTATGATTTGTATGATGTTTATTTTTTTTTTGAAGGTTATAAATAATAACAATTGATATAATGTAAGTGAAATAACCTATGTATGAACCAGCCGATAAGGCCTCGGCCTTGGTTGGATGTTTAATGAATTTAAGAATAAAAAAAAAAAAAAAAAAAAAAAAAGTTATGTATTAATCTTATTATGGGCCATATCAATTTTACCACGTGTGTTTCCTAGCAACATTTTTTATCAACTTCAAATTAATATATAATTTTTTTAATTTATTATGCTACGATATGCATAATTTTATTGTAAATAATTTTCAAAAGAAATGTTGTGATTGAAATTGTTATTCTGGTACAGTAATGACTTTATTCTAAAATAATTATATTTTAAATTATTATTCTTTAATTTATCATTAATTATATTATTATTATTAATTATAAAATCATAAGTCCTATATATGTTTCATAAATGATCATAAATAATAGCCCTGTTTATGAAATGTTTTATTTTGTCTAATTTATGTTATATTATTCTCTTTTCAATACTATTTTTAAAACCACGTAGTATAAAATGTCATAATATAAACCTCTGACAGCAAGAATAACAGGGGACCACTTCAGTGGGTTTTGTACCTTTAGTGGCCTCAATAAAATCTATTATTTTGTTTTCAATACAATTTATTTATTATAATTATGAGAGAGAGAGAGAGAGAGAGAGAGAGAGAGAGGGGGGGGGGGAGAGAGGGAGAGAGAGAGAGAAACAAATTTGTGTGCTGTGACTATATACACTAAATTATGATATCGATTCTACATATTTTTTAGAATGAGAAAGACTATATTTTTTTAGGGAATAATTTTATTTCATATTCTTAAAAAGGTCATTCTCATGAATTGATACATATGGAAATTTCTAATTTCATTAAGTATTTTTAATTATTCTTTGAAATAAAAAAGAAGTCAATGAGTGTGAGGGCACATGAAAAAGTTGCAGCATATGACGTCATTTCGTGACTTTCAACAATTAATTAAAAATACTTAATGAACTAAAAAATTAAAAATTCACATATTATTGATTCATGACAATCTCCTTTTTTTAAATATAAAATAAAACTACTCCGTTAATTTGTGTAGTCTTCCTCATTAGCTAAACGTGTTTTGTTACATAGATAATAAAATATAATATGATAATATGACGACATTTATTGTTATCATATATAAAATGTAATATGAGAGCGATTGATATAACAATTCAGATATGATTATAGCATAGATATGCAAAGACAATCTTCGTAATTAAATGAAGAAACAAAAAAAGTCTCTATATAATGTCGGGTAGACAACTACAAATACCATACACCTCTACTGATGGATTTTTTTATCTTAAACCGAAAGCTCCCCTTTTCTTTTCAACGTCTTTTTATTTTTAAACGTATAAGATTTGAACAACATGAACTTTATTATGCCAATGACCATATGAGTTTAGACAAAACAATTATTCGTCGTGAGATGAAAAGATCCATTGGTAGGGGGAGAGTTTGTTGCACTTTTTAAAATCACCGCGATAAAAAATTGTTTTCCTTGCTTCCTCAAGAAGTTGTTTTTTTAAACAAAAAGCTGTATTTTTTTTGCGTTTTTGTTTTCTTTTTCCCCTTGTTATTTATCTGGGGTAGTATTAATTGTGGCTTGTTAACAAGCAATATACAGCGTAGACAACAGCGTGACGTCACATGACGTGTATCAAGCTAACTGGCTTGACAGACTGCAAAAGTAAGCAGCTTATGTCTGTCCATCCCTCAAGCAAGCAACTCAAGTCACATACTCTTGCAAACAATAACTAACATATTTCAAGACCAAATCTATGATACACGGATCGTCTGGACTTATTGTTTAGTCACAACCTTTTGAAATATCATAGAACTTGTGTTCACAGGTAATGACAATTTTTATATTAAAAACAACGCCTGTCACTGAGTCAAAAGGACCTTTATATTGTATCCCATTATTATACAATGCGCTTCTCTTATGCATAAAACAGTGGGAAACTTATAAGTCATTCAAAAATGCAGTACAGAAATATTTGCTTGAGATAATATTTTATAGTGTATCAATTTGACATTAAATAATGCAAAATACAATTAACAAATGAATGCAATAAGCACTGTTAACCCTACTATATGAATATAGTACTATTATTGTTGAATGTTTGTTTTATATCTGTTGTGTATTGGACTTGTTGTAATCTGTATTGACATGAAACGTAATAAAATATTATAAAATCTTATTTTAAATATCTGGATCACAATGGTATATATATATATTTTTAATAGCTAAAAGATTTTACCATAACTGGTGAAATGTACAGTATAGGAAATAAAAAGCTAATTATGTAACATGAATTTGAGCCTGTAAAGAGATTTGCTCCACAGACGATTTCTATCACCTTCAGCAATGAAAGTTGGACACGTCTTTATAACTAATAAGTTTATACCAACGTTTTAGACAATTAAAAAAGAATGAATAATAATTTTAATACGTATAGCAAAAAAAAAAAAAAAAAAAAAAAAAATCCTTATTTTTATGAAGATTAGAGGGGAGGGAGGGGGGGGAGGGGAGGAGAAAATGATATTGGTTGCGAGATATTTGTAAAAATGTGAAACATTGATCAATGATTAACATTTTTACTACAATAAGGTTTAGGTTTAATAACTTAGTAAACTTAGTAAATTAGAGATAACTTATTGCACCCAATTATTAAAATAATCTTAAGCTAAGTGAAATAATTTACAACTATAAAAATATTGCTTGATGGTTGAACGGGATTTCCTTTAAATTTCCAAGCTAACAATCTGTAACATGTTTCTTCCATTTTTTAAAGTTTTATTTATTTTTAATTTAAGTTAAGTTTAATTATAGTATTCAATATATTTGTATTTATATATTTTTTTAATCATTGAAATTATAAAATTGAGATGTGATATTGCATACAGATAGATTGGAGTTTGGTCCTGATGATAGAACAAAATAAAATTGACAAAGTAATTACAATTTTGAATTTTCAGTATTGATTCCTGTAATTACTATTTATACAACTAAGGAAACCAAAAGAAAGGTTGAATTGTGCGATTAAGTACATGCACAGTTTAACCTCAAAGGGGCACTTACTTTCAAACTGAAACCAATAAAAATATGCATGCTTTATTGAAAGGATTCCATTATTATCAAACTTTAAATTAATGCATCGTATTTTTATTTATTTATTATTTCTTTACAATATACGAATTATTTTTACACTAATGCTGATAATGTTCAAGAATGGTAAAAGTTATGTAATAAAATTGTTTCATAATTTTTAAAAAATTGTAAGGCTTTGCTCTGGTCAATATGCTACCATAATTTTTAATGCTTACCATGTGTAAGCTCGTAGTTTTTGTTTTAAGTTAAAAAAAAGGCACGTGCATACGGCGCAAGGGGTGCAATTAAGCGTTACATTCAACATACACAAAACAAAAACTTAAAGTATGCCACAATGCTGCAACATTTATATAAAACATGAGTCCCTCACTTTCAACGCATAGAAAGTATTTTTCTTGTATCAAATATTTCGGTTGTCCACGCATATAGTTTTCATTTCCCTATTTTTAGACTGGACAATACCAACTAAAAGGCAAAAGTCGCCACCTTGTCATCCTTCTACGCGCAACAATCCTCAAACATCCTAAAGGTAGTCGAGGCCTAGTTTCCTAGTGGTACATACAGTCTATAGCCCCCCCCCCCCCCCCCTCCCCCGGATTCTGTCAATGCTAACACGTCCTCTCAAATACCGGTAAGGGCATACAGAAACAGTTACAATAATAATAAAGAAATTATAAGCATATTAATAAATCAATGTAGAGCAGAAGATGAAATATAGGAGCTCCGAGTTGATAATTATTATATCTACGATAAAGTAATCAAAGCTACTTTTTAAATTATAGTTTCCACAAACTTTTATAAAATAATATATCATTATACGAATGCAAATACCAAAGTAACAAATAAACCTTTCAACTACAAAATAATAATAAAGTTAAATGTATTTCAAATATATTAAATAAAGCTTACATATTATTTTGGTACCTTTGGGTTTATTATTTTTAGTTAGTTATTCGTATATATAAAATAACGTTTATATATACGAAAAACTAACTAATAATAAACTAATAAATTTAGCAACTGAAAATACTCTTTATCTCTTATTGTAAAACTTCTCAAAAATTGCGAATACAACTTATTAAGACTCTCAAAACAAAGTTGTTTGCTTGTTATATATACAGTATATTATATTAATTGTCATATTGTTATTATATATTGCGCTATGTGATTATAAAAACATGAAACTGTAACTGACAATTACAAATACGAGATCTGTATTCATCTAATAAGTAAGCTAATAACATTTGGTAAATATTTGAGTAACATAGCTTGATTATTAAGAAAGTTTGTTGGACTTACACTTTAGTGCGCGAACGAAAGACGAGCGATGTTCCACGACATGCTGTTTCCGTGGTGTGCCGGCGAACACTGAGGTCCGTACCCACTTTTCAATTTGGCGCTGTCAGCCAAATCTTATTGCTTTGCGACGTCAAACACCAATATCAAAATAACATCAAATTGAAATGCATGGGTAATATATGTCAATAAGCAAATCTTATTGCTATATACAAAGTTAACTCTGAATTATTTATCAACTTGAACTCATTTTATTATTAATTTTTTCTTGCAATATTCATCTAAATTGTAATTTATTTTTTATTCATTAGTTTTTTTTATGTATCGTCAGAATGACAATATTACTACAGATCTGAATGTTAATTATATGGAGGTGCACAAAAGCAACTAATAAATCGAAACCTACGTGGAAACTTGTGAATTTTAAAAGTACGGCAAATAATTTTTTTTTTTTTTTATTTTTGCTTGCCATATGGTGTTATCGTGTTACACCAACCCCAATCCCAGTCAATACATTGTTTAATCGACAGGTAAGGACTTTCCAATCAATTGAAAAGCACACACGGGTCGGCCATGGCCAAAGAACACAGCCCGGCATTCGCAATGACAGCCTAGAGAAACCGTGGAAACGTCCAAGGCAGGTTGATCGGTGCAATCACATCGATCATGCACCTCCCGAATGCTGTGCGTCGTCATGGAATGCATGCAAACATGCATCGTGCAACGTGTTGTGCTCTCACACGTCACGTACGCACCCAGCAGTGGCTCGAACCTATACTCGGTGAGGAGTACAGAGTTACGAGTCAGCGGCCACTCGGCCATAGCAGTTAATAAGTTAGCTAATAACATTTGGTGAATATTTACGTAACATAGCTTGATTATTAAGAAAGTTTGTTGGACTTACAGCTTGGTTTCAATATATAAAATAAATTACATCTCTAAAACTAATTTTAAAACGAAAAATTCTTCTTCAATCCTATACAAATATGTTTTTAAATCCTATTACATAGTTTATTTGAAATAAACTAAAAATTAAAAGATTAAAAAAATGACGTTAAGTTAGATAAGTTTTCTGTTATTGTTTTTAAATGTTCCGATGAATTAGACTAGCTTATATATTGAGTTAATCATTTGAACCAGGAGTTTTTCATGGATATGAAAAACTACAGTTATCCAAAAAAAGTTCAATAATTTTGTAGATCACTAAATTTTTTTTTTTCAAAAAAAAAAAAAAAAAAAAAAAATTGAAAGAGCCTATGTTCAGACTGTTATCATTTTTAAAGCCTTACAAAATATTAAAAAACAACACAGTTTTAGTGTTTAGAAAAAAAAAACTATTTTTTTACCTAATATAGAGATGAGTATATTAAAAAGTTTGGATGATAAAGAGATTTTTTTATAGATTTGATTAAATTTGATTAAGTTGAAAGATTTTTTTAAAAGATTTTTCTTTTCTGATAAAGAGATTATTTATTTTAAAGCTTTCATTTTTTTTTCTTTTGAGGCTTTCATTGCTATTAAAATATTATTACAATATGTTAAAAATATACATTTTTCTAAGTAGATTAAATCATTTCTAAAAGATATAAAATAATTTGGACATACAATACTAGAGAACGGCAAGAAAGTTCATTACAAATCATACACCATAGACTATAATTATTCTGTTATCCAAATGCCCATTCCCAAGTCTTTTTAAAATTTATATAATAGACAACTTGCATGCCATTTTTTATAGTCTTAAAAAATTCTAATTAAAAAAAGTGCATATATAAAACTTCTTAAAAAATGCTCCTTCATGTGTAAAATAATTTTTGAAATTCAAATTTTATTTGAAGTAAAGACGGTGGCCATTACGCCGCAAGACGGTTTGCGTTTCTTTTGCTTTTTAATTAAATTAAATTAAAATTAAATAATTGTTTATTGGGCATTAAAAACATATAACAATACAAAAAAATTGTTACAGAAAAAGATAATGTAAACCCAATAGGCAAGGAGAAAAAGGCAAATGCCCATACACATTGTGATCTCCTACCATGCATAAAACAAGTCAGAATACAACTGCTTCGTCAAAAATAACATAAATATAACAACGACATAATAAAAAAAAAAAATAATAAAATAATAATAATATTAAAAAAATTGTTGAATTGTTGAAATCGTTCAAACGAGTTCGCACCAACTGAAGAATTTTTTAAACAGCTCTGTTGGAGAAAATACAGATTTTTTAAAAAAATTCGGCCGTTGAAACAACTTCTTCAGTTAGTGCGAACTCGTTTGAACGATTTCAACAATTAAAAAGCAAAAGAAACGCGAACCGTCTTTCGGGGTAATGTCTACCGTCTTTACTTCATATAAAATATGAATTTAAAAATTTATTTTAAATATGAAGGAGCATTTTTTAAGAAGTTTTATATACACCAATATTATTTTTTTTTCTAAAGGACTATAAAAAAACGGCATGCAAGTTGTCTAAACTGATCTGCCACTTCATGGTGATAACTGATTAAATGTAGATAGAAGTGAAATCTTGCAATCTCAAATCATAAGAAACGTAAAAATGTAATAATGCACAATGTGAGTCTCAAACTGGCAAGTTGCAGTGACAACATCATATCAGTGTTGTAGTCGTTCAATGTTTTTTCAATCAAGATCAGATCAATAGAGTTCTGTCTCGATCAATACCAGACCAAGATCAGATCACAGATAATTTGATCTATAACAACAAGATCACAATTTTTTCTATTAAGTTATTATATTTTCGCTGTAAAACGTATGAAATGAATAATAATAATAAAAAACTCAGATTTGCAGATTTGTTTTCCAATACATAACAAGAAACTTTCGTTGTAGAAATGTAGATATTGTTATTAAAAAAAAAAAAAAAAAAAAAAAAAAAACTGAATTTGAAACATATAACACTTTTTAATTAGATTCTGAAGAGAATTGCTTTTTAATTTTATGTGGAAAACATAGATAATTGTTATTTTTAAAAAATATTAACTATATGATTTGAAACCTTTTAATTGGTTGCTGAAGAGAGTTGCTTTCGAATTTAGGTGGAAAAAATGGCTTTATATTTACATTGTTAAAATTTTGCACTTATGGTCTGATCGAAAGTCATATCGATCGTGGCTCTAAAAATGATCAAGATTTTTGTGTGTGTTAAGGCTTAGCTGGATCACTGATCCGTTCAAATGATATTGATATGATCTAAATTTTGGTAGAAAAATTAAAATCACTACAACACTACAAAATTTCAAGGCATAATAACTGATGAAATTGATTAAGGTGGGGAAAAGATTGAATATACTTCTTAAAGTAAAAAAAAAAAATTATAATAATAAAAAAAAAAAAAAATGCATCTACAATTTTTGCAATTATTGTTTGTTTAATTTCAATGTATTTTGTGAATTTTTATTGTCACAGTAAACAAATTCTTTATTCCGAAAATTGAAAATTCTATTAGTGCTAATAAAACAAAATTTACATTAAAAAAAAAAGAAAAGAAAAGAAAAGAAAAGAAAAGAAAAGAAAAGAAAAGAAAAGAAAAGAGAAGAAAAGAAAAGAAAAGAAGTGTTACTCATAATTTGTGGTGCTTAATTTAGATCAAAATGAAGTGTTTTTTTCCAAACTTTAAATATATTTTAACTGTAACTATAGTGTTTTTTATAATGGAATGTGTTATGAAAGTAAATCCTAATTCGTTATATTATATATATATATATATATATATATATATATATATATATATATATATATATATATATATATATATATATATATATATATACAGTGGCGTATGCAGGATTTTGTGACGGGGGGGGGGGGGGGGTCCAAGGCTAACCCTCCATTGATGGGGGTGCAGGGAGGGACACCCCCCTGCCGGGGGTGCGGGGGTATCCCCCGCAAAAAAATTTAAAATTTAAGTTCAAAAATACACGATTTGGTTAAGAAAGCATTGTTAAAACAAGACATAGGAACACAAACTCGTCTGCTATTTGTTAGTATTTTGTGCTGTCCGCCTTTTTTTTTTTTTTTTTTTTTTTTTTTTCCACTAAACGCTTTACAAGTTGTCTACTATTTCTTATTCATTTTATACGTCTTAAATTTACACAATTTTTATGAAAGACAAAATTTTTACTTCAAATATTTTTTTTTGCTGTAATATTTTGTTTAGTAACAAAAATGTAGATTGCAATACAAAAAAATATATAGTTTTTTTTTTTCAGTGGATAATTGCGACTAATACAGTATAGATTCTAAAGATAAATGTATAGTCATTTAATTAGAAATTTAAGTATAAGAGTAATAGTATGACAGACAGTTCGATCAGTTTTATATTTTAATCATCGAAACTTTTTGCTCTAATAAAAGCATGAAACAAGTATAAGAAAAGATTTCTCTGTTCAGTTTAAATATATAAAGAAACTAAACGATTTTTTAAACTAAAATATTGGACCTTATATAGTACAATGTAACACAATTATGACAAATAGAAACAACGGGTATGACTATATATAAAATAAAAGAGAGGCGTCTTATAGTTGGTAACTCTCATTTTAGCTACAGAGAAAATTTTTTGAATAACTGATGAAATTTCATATATTTTTAACACTTTAAGAGCTTATTAATGAGATATCAGTTTCAACAAAAAAATTAACTTCAGATTTTTTTTATTTTAAAATGTCAAATTTTTTGCCCTTCTCAGACCTGACGGGGGGGGGGGTCCGGACCCCTAACCCCCCCCCCCCCGTAAATACGCTACTCTATATATATATATATATATATATATGATTACGAAATTATACGTAACCATAATCCCAGAAATAATTTTAATAAAATATATGAAAGAGAACTGAAATGCTCAATACGATAAATTCATTTTTGCGGAGGTGTTTAAATTTTAATAATTTGTCGTCAGATACTGAGGAAGCAAACTGTTTTAATTTTGTTAAAAAAATAATTAAAAGTAAGTCCTCCTATATTAAAATTATTAAATATACATACGTACGTAATTGAGAAATTATTGACTGATGCCATGGATTTAAACACGTATCACATTTGTCATGTATCTTATATAATGTGATTATTTGTAAAAATATGTTATTGATCATCATATTCATCATTTCTCAATTCAGGCATCAACCTAAGCCGATAGATTGTATATTATTAACTTCTTTTTGATATTTTCTGACAGAAATATCAAGTGTATTATGTTATAAATAATTTAAGTGAAAATAAATTTAATTTAAAATTTGAGAAATTAAATGAACAAATTTTAATTAAAAATTATCTATAAAATTATAATTTTTTTTTTTTCAAGTTATGTTAAATGATTAACAAAAATTGCAACTGACTACTGTAAAACAGTGGGGTTCAATTGAGAGGTTATACGCCTGATTTCGCCCAATAAAAGACGTTAATTATTATTGTATTGTGATTGTAGGATAAAAGAAATTAATATAGAAATTTTGAAATTGGTCATGCCAGATTTTATCTGTTTTCATGTAAGTTAAGTGATTTATGTACGTTGTAAATGATTTGAATTTTAATTATTCACAAAAATTAAAATATATTCACATTCGAATTTTTTTTTCCATTTTTCCATTTAAATTATAATATTAATAATTGGTTTATGTACGTGTTAAATCAATATTCATAAAAAAATTTAATTAAGATGCAAAATGTAAAATACGAGATTGACTTTAAAATTAAAAAGAGAAATTACGGAAAAAAGAAGATAATATTATTTATATAAAATAAAATTCGCATGACTTATGATTAGAGAGCGCAGAAATAGTTTTTCAACTATTTGCGTTTCGGGTGCTATTTTAATTATATAACCAGATATCCATCGATCCATTAAATTGTGACCTTTTGACCCCATCTAAAAATCACCTATTTTTACCTATTTCATGAAAAACAACTATTTCAACATTTTTCACCTATTTGTCACCTATTTTCATATTTTTTTCATGATTTGTTGAAAACGTGTACATTTCTAAGGAAATTTGAAAAAAAGTTAAAAAAAATTGAAAGATTTTGTTTTTTTTTTAACTTTTTTTTAAATTTCCTTACAAATGTACACGTTTCTAACAAATCATGAAAAATATATTAAAATAGTTTACAAATAGGTGAAAAATGTTGCAATTGTTGTTTTTCATGGCAAAATAATAAAATAAAAATCAACTATTAAATCAACTATTTCTTAAAAATCACCTATTTTACCATCTACTTTGCAAAAAAAAAAAAAAAAAAAAAAAACTATATAGTTAACTATTTTGGCCAAAAAAACACCTATTTCTGCGCTCTCTACTTATGATGCAGTATATTTTAACTAGACACAGGTAAAAATAAATTGCGTAAATTATGCTGCATTTATGTTACAGCATTAATATTACTGCTATTTTAAAGTAATAAAGAATAGATAATTACGCTTTACAAAATATTTTGCTTTGCTGTTAACAATAAATGTTGTTCAAATCGATGTATAGCATAATTATTGTACACGTATTGATTTTTATATCCGAGTTCAAATTTTTTAATTGCGTGCAATTTTTATTCAAAAGCATTAAATTTGCATGCAAATAACGTTATTTAAGAAAATATTTAAGATCAAATCAAATAATCTCAATCGCATTGGATTTATCAATATTATTTATGGCTAAGATTTTGAAAATATGATTGATATTAGGCCAGAAATTTTTAATATCTAGGGGTAAATTAGGGTTTATTACCAAAGTTCTTAATTATAAATAGATAAAATTTATTAAAATTTGAAAGATAAAATTTTTTCCTTACTTTTACTTTAGTACTTGCAAACGAGATCAAAAATCAAATTATTTTATACAACACATATGCATTTTTTGTTACTTCTAAAATAAAAGAAAATGTGCTATTCCAATTCAATTAATAAATCAAAGACTTTCTTACCCATATCCAAGATACAGTTTTGGAACGTTTCTGGAAAATCAGTGTCGGACAGCATGGATCTCGTTGAGCTGCTTCTCTTGTGAACAACAGGCAGACTCGGAGAGTGATGTGAATTTGATCCAACTTGCTTGCGCACAGCAACCGACAAAGATGAGAAAGAAAAACGGTGACGAGATATAGAACGAATACCACGTGATCGTGTACCACAGCACCACGTGATCGTAGGGATTAATTTTATTATTTTTTTCAACAAGGAAATTTCATTACAAATATTTACATATTTATAGTAATAGAATGTATTGTTATATATACATTGAGAACACATTATTCCCAGGTATCACAAAGTGTATGTTAGCACATATTTCTCTCGTTCTTTTGTCTTGTATAACAGTCTCAACAATGATTATATGGATATTATTTATTATAATGAGCCAGAAAAAATCTTTTGTAGAAAAAAAAAAAAAAAAAAAATGAGGTGTCTGTAATTGATATTTTTCCACCTTCTAATATTTGTTGCTATGATAGTGATAGTGTGATAAGTATGATAGTGTATGCTTGACCAACTCTCTCTCTCTCTCTCTCTCTCTCTCTCTCTCTCTCTCTCTCTCTCTCTCTCTCTCTCTCTCTCTCTCTCTCTCTCTCTCTCTCTCTCTCTCTCTCTCTCTCTCTTTCTTTCTCTATCACACACACAATCTCAAACTTGAATCAAGCATTGCTTGATAATGCTTAAGCAATTGTTTTGAGGCTAACTTTAAGCAATTTCACTCACATCCACTTCCAGTTCTAAGTATTGCGCATGCGTATTAAGTTGAAACGGAAGTGGATGTGAGCGAAATCGCATAAAGTCAGTCTCAAAACAGTTGCTTCTTTATAAGAGGTTGCTTCTCGCTCTGTGAGAAATTTCTGATTTTGAGGGATTTCATGACTTATGATTTTAGCAAACCAATATATCTATATAAGCAGCGATAATATATAGCATTATTTTATTTCTGTGCAACTCCTTCACATTAAAAACAGAAACTTTTAAGATCTCAGAAAAACATGTAACGAACAATTTACCGCCCCGCAATGAGGTGTCAGGCTGTAGTTGATATTTCTTCACCATGAAAAAATTTATGTTTAAATGTTAAATTGAAAAAAGCATTTAAATTGACTTTTCCCAGCGGTCCATTTACTGAACACGCTCGACGTTGCTTAACTTTGTTAACGGCAGTTATACTGTTGTTTTCAATGAAAATCCGCGCCTCTCTTGCGTTAGTATAATTATGGTGGTCTTATTTCTTTAAATGTGTATAGTTGATGCCTGCGTGAAATAATGTATAATTTTAACTTTGCTGTTCGAAATAGCATTTTTTTTTTTCGGCGTTTAAAAATTTTCATGTTTTTATTGGATATTTACATACATACGATAAACCCTTGTTATTACTATAATTTTATTTAAAAAAAATTATAATTTTAAATTTTCAACATTTTATGTACCTGTGTAAGTGTCTAAAAGAGGGATCATATTTTGTTGACCAATAATAAGTTTTATATTTTAAACGAAAAGAAGATTTGAGGACATGTTGGGGTCATGACCCGAGGTGTCCTTTGGCTCGCCAGGTAGAGACCCAGGTACATTTATTATACATGTAAATTTAATATATCTTGTACACATAAAATACAAACCTCTCTCAAACCAGTAAGCTTGTTCGTATAAACCCTGTTTGTTTGTTTTTGCACTCAGAAACACAGATTACCTATGCTTTTTAAATGGGATTGCGAATTCTTTTCGAGCAAGGTAACAGATTTACCCAGCCCATTGGCAAGCGTATATAACTTGCATAATACAACATAAAGTGCAATACTGTTTGCCTTCGTTCTCTTGCTTTTTAGAGGAGACACAAAAACGCAGGAAATATCATTGCCAGACTCTCTCTCTCTCTCTCTCTCTCATGCACCTCTGCGCTCAAAAAACATTAATAACGAAAATTCATTATATTGATTAAGATTTGACCTTTTCTGGCCTCTAATAAAAATCATTCAACAGTATTATTATTATTCATATTTTAAGTATGCATTTTTTTTTAATTAGCTAGCAATCTATTACATTTTTTTATGTATATTTATATAAAATTGCACATTTTTTTAATTCCATTTTTGATTCAAAAATGTTCTATACGTTGCATAAACTATGCATAGAAAAGCGCATTACTGTTAATAATAATTACAACAGAAAAATCCACACTATTAGAATATTTTTCCTCTACATTTTACAGCAGCAAGTTATGAGTAAATTTATTTGTATTACTTCTAATGCTTTAATTACGTTTATTTATAGATAAGATGTAATCAAAAAATTCAATTACTGAGGGAAGTGCATTAAATACGTGCTTACTGCACAGTATTGATTTTGTTCAATATACTTTATTTGTTTATTGACATTATTTATTCAAATTATCTGTTTAACTAACCATATCATGTTATAACAAGGAACGCAAAGAAATGATGGCCCTTATTTAATATTACTATCATTTTACCATTTAAATATTTAGTATATATTTTTTTATAAAATAAACAACAAAATTAATTTTTGTGTATAGATGATAATATTTAAGCAGTCATTTAACAAGTTTTAAAATAGTGGAATAATGTTACATGCTTTCTCTCTCTCTCTCTCTCTCTCTCTCTCTCTCTCTCTCTCTCTCTCTCTCTCTCTCTCTCTCTCTCTCTCTCTCTCTCTCTCTCTCTCACCCCATCTCTCACTATATTTATAAAATAACCTAATATCTAATCTGGTTACTTATTAACATAGACAGAGGCAGAAGGATAAGCCATCCATTTCGTCCACTTATACACTGACAAGAAGAAATACGTATATATTAATTATGATAGCTCGTTTTCACAGCATAAAATAAGCGTCTCCTATGATATTGTTATGTTGTCAAATATCTGTTGTTAATCTGTTATGTAAAAATGTATTGTTCTGGTCAAGGTTCATATAATACGGTTGAAAAAGCCGTGTATGCGCCTTAAATAAAGTTATTCTATTATTATTATTATTATTATTATTATTATTATTATATGCTTTACTGCATATCTTACGAAGCATAACTATTAAGTTGTTTATATTGTCCTAATTTAGCATCATTTATGCAATAATGATATAAATGCAGCATAAATAACCTGATTTAATCTTTCCATGTACAATTTGGTACTGAATAAACTGATGACATCTTCTCTATATGGATGAGAGGGTGTACAAAAGAGGGATGAAAGTGGAGAACTATAGGAGCGGGAGAAAAGTAGCTGTGACCTTAAAGAAAAGAAACTAAAAAAGCAAACAAAAAACTGCCCGATATTTACTTGAATGACGAAGATAATTAAGCCACAGAAAATCTCAAACTTATATTCCACTAACTGAACCACTGTTCAGCTTCCGGTTGTGAAACTTAAGCATGGCTCTACCTAATTCAATGCTTATCCAGTGAGTATTAATAATGATGCCAGCTATAGCTAGTCAAGGAGAAACTGTCCAGTAACTAACAGCCTGTTAATTGGAACCTTAACGACAAGATTGACAGAGGTAATGAGCTCATTAACTGAAAACAGTGTTCCTCTCTTTTTTATCACTTTTTTTTAGGGAACTTGTAAGCTTATGCACAGACAAAAATAACTACGTAATAATTATGGTAGCTCATTTCAGCACAATTTGTTCAATACAACATAATTTATGGTATACTGCATAATTAATATGTTAAATAGTATATAAATATTATGTTGTACAGCATAATTAATTATGTTGTTCCAATTTAGCATCAATTATGCTAGAATAACGTAAATACGCAACATAAGTTATGTAAATTTTCTTTCCGTGTGTGTTTGATTTTGTGGATTGTTCATTTGAATTTCGTGGAGGAGGATTTCAGTGGCAGCTCTTGGATTGTGTGTGTCGAAACTCGCCCTTATAAAAACGTATTCTGTTTTTGAATAAAGACGGTTACTTAAATTTTGACCTAATTAGCATAATTGTCAACAGTGAATGAACATCCTGGTGACTAATATTGTTCTATCACAGTTTTACACGTTTGGAAAAATATAGCTTGCAAAGTTTGTTTTAGCCATTTAAATAATGCCTTATTTTAAGTTTAGCTTTTCAAGTAGCTATAATATAATATTATAGCAGTTTTTTAAAACAGATACATAATATTACAATTATTACATTGTTTGCTATTGAAAAATAAAGGAACAACTGTTTTGAAGTTGACTTTAAGTAATTTCGCTCACATCCGCTTCCGTTTCATCGCACTGCGCATAAGTAGTAACTATAGAAATGGAAGCGTATGTAAGCGAAATCTCTTTAAGTCAGCCACAAAACAATTGTTCCTTTATTAGTCAATATAGGCCATGCAGAAAGCTGCAATCCTAGGTCCGGCTAACATAGTATACAAAGTGTGACATTTCTATATCAATGTCTCTGTCAATTAAGTATGATCCATCTCTCATCTCCATCTTTTTGTTATAATTATAAATAATAAGAAAACAAACACAATAATAATCTTAAAATAAAATGGCGTCGACGCCTGCATCACATACCAGCTATGCAACCTGTGTAACAAACATGTGACTCAAGTTGCATACACTCGAAATTATTGATCTAAATTATAATACAATTATTACGTAAATCTATTGATTCCGTCTTTGGTTGGGAATGTGAAGTACCACACATCCTCCGTCGCTTGTCCCCGCGGCGTTTTTAATTTTTTTTTAATTAAGGCTTAAAATGAGGTACACACATATCACAAAATATCTTTTTTTTTTTTTTTTTTTTTTTTAATTTTTTTTTACGTACTGATTTATAGTGACAAAAAATGAAATCTTCTTGCTTATTTTTATTATACATAATTATATAAATAATAAATATTTTTTATTTTTCATTTTACTCCTATTATGTTTTATGTTATTTTCAATAATAATATTCTCTCTTATCTGATGGAGACGAGTAATGAAAGTTTTATCATAGGTTGAAATGACATTATAGAGTAGGGAAGACAAGCATCCTAACAACAAAGCTAACATTCAAAGTATGGTTTAATTATTTAAAGTTTTGTCTTAGTTTTTATTTAAATTGTACAATTGCAAATTGAAGTAATTGATACGTATCACAGTTTATTGTTGTTATTATTTTACTCTGATTTTGAATTTACGTAACTTTTCATTCATATTCTTAATTTCATTGTATTTCCTTTTAATTAGTATTATATTCCTCATAGTTCCCGCTTTGGCGTGACAGTTTTGTGATTGCTCTCTCTCACACCTTATCAATAATATCCTGTCTTTGGCCGCACTGGCAGTGCAGTGCAATCACTTCTCTTCTTTATTATGGCAAAGTCTACACAGTGCTGTCATCTGGTGTCCATGCACTACACGAAGCAAACCAGCGGCAATAACTTTTAAATGTTTTCCGAAGTCATCTGACCTCGCTATAGATCGAAGCCTAACAATAAGACCTTGAGTTTTATTATATTTTTTTATCGCATCGCATTAACACCCATAAAATTGGTATTAATTTTATAATTCTCATACTTTTGGAAAGGAATCAATCATTCAAGAGCAAATTTAATTTGATGTTAAAACGGAATCAACTCTCTTAGTTTCTGTTTTTGTTTAATTGTTTCTAGAGCGAAAGAATACGCTATCAATGTATATATGTATAATAATGTTTCTATGTAAGGAGAACTTAAGTTGTCATATAGGCTGCTTTAAAATTTCTTGTACTGTTATTTTAAAATCAATTGCTAGCATACTTTATATTAAAATCATATTTATTACAGCTCGTATAACCTCTGTATTCAGTACCTCAAAATTAACTAATAATATGCATAAAAATGGAAACAATTATAATTAAAATTAACAGCAAGAATCAAAATAAAATGAGGCACACATACTTTGCACCAATAGTATGAGCGTAATTAAAAATGCACTACTGAACTTATTTCTTATTATACACATATATATTATATATAAAATCTTAGTTAAAAATTAGATTTAAGATCATAAATCATTTTTTAATATAGAAAATCCTTTATAATTTTAATAATAGATTTATTGAGCAAAAAAAAAAAAAAAAAAAAAAAAAAAAAAAAAAAAAAAAAAAACTGTACAGACTGAACCAGTCAAAGTGACAAACATTGAAGCAATAGCTCAGAAGTATAATTAAAAAGGCGAAGCCCGTTGAGTTAATTATCCATCAATAAACAAAATAATAGAATAATAATAGAATGATTATAAATTGAACAAGACTATTATAATGTTTCAGAAACATAGACGCTGACATTAATACAAACTCCGATCAATTTATAATATGACTACAAAATGTTAAAAATAAATAAATAAATAAAAAATAAATTCAAAATTGATGCATGTAGAGCAATCCGAGTGCAGGCCATACGATGTACCTCGTGTCGTGCGGCTGCTTCGGTAGTTAGCAAGCAAGCAAGCAAGCGAGAGAGAGATAGATACACAGTGCCAGGGGCGACAACATTATTATATCGTTTACATACTGACGAGTATTGAGTCAACTTACTTACTGCCAATTATAAGTTTTTACTATTATCCGCTTCCGGATTAGCGTACTGCGCATGCGTAGTAAGTTAAATCGGAAGCTAATATAATTAAAAACCTATGGTTAACATCAGCTCGTTACTTTTTAATTATTTACATACAATTCTTACGATGCACAAACATAATTTATTTCTTGTCAACAAAAAACAGACTGATTTAATTATAATAAATGATAATAATTAGTATAATCATAATTTACAATATATACAAAAATTTAAAATTCAGTTGATAATTACATCCGTAAGTTTCAATTAAAAGCTAGAAGACACCAGTTTCCCTTTTTAAACATCTCAATTACATTATTTTAT
The DNA here is from genome assembly GCA_949318235.1 of Ecdyonurus torrentis. Lineage (NCBI taxonomy): Eukaryota > Metazoa > Arthropoda > Insecta > Ephemeroptera > Heptageniidae > Ecdyonurus > Ecdyonurus torrentis. Next base: position 56,879,713 of record OX439127.1, read on the forward strand.
AAGCATTGAATATGTTGTAAACTTTGTATGTTAAGTAAATCACGCACAATTACTGTCTTTGTAGCAAGTCTGTTACTGTACGAGAAAATATACATAAAAAATAAATGGTGGCTCATTATTTTGATAAAGTTAACTCCAGTGTTAGGTTATAATAACAAATATATTGACTGCGCAGCTTCAGTTCAAAAAAAGAGAGGTGCCTAATAAGGACACAAGGAAACATTTAAATTAACACACCGCTCATTTTTTTCCTTTCTCTGAATGAACATTTTATAATTTATCACACTTTTCTTAAGAAACTCTTAATATTTGACATTTAATTTATTAAACTTGTTATATATAATGTGCTGTATAAAATAGATTCATAGATATCATAATTTTGATTGCTGGAGGTTAATGAGATATATTATATTAAATTTTTTTTATAGATCTTCGACTTTCAAATAATAATAATAAATAAAAAAAGTTTTATAGCTTTTTCAACATTCATAAGATAAACGTTGAGCCTTTATATACATTGTATACTATTCTAGTTTCTTGCATTTTTTATTTTTTTTATTACCATTAGCTACGCACAATAAATGCTAATTGCAGGTGAGATGTATAGTTACGCAGAAAGTGAATTGTGTTTGCGAGTGAGCAATCTTGGCCGCTCTCTCTCTCTCTCGCGTAACTGCTACCACAACAATGTTGCGTCATATCAACCACCGTAAATCTTCCTCTAAAGAGTCACTTTTTTTAAATCACAATTATTACAAAGGTGAATATTAAAGAATGGAAAATAATAGTAATAATAAAAAAGGGTGTAGAAAGGGATGGGTGGAAGTATGTTTTTTGGGGGGTGGGGTAAAAAAGTAAAAGAGGAGAACTTTGGAAAAACTAAGAGAAAGAGAGGTAGGGGTAATGGGGAGGGGTTTTTACTCTCTAGCTGTGCTGAAAATTTACGATCATCAAACGAAAGGTTTTACGATAAATCTTTTTGGTCGGCGCGCGGTCCGTCTGTCTATGCTATTCGTGAGAAACGGCATTACATGCAGCTGTCTGGGAGAGCAAGCTGAGTATAGAGAGAGAGAGAGAGACACAGAGAGAGTTAGTAAAGAGAGAGAAAAGAGAGAGAGAGAGTAGAAAAGGGGCCAAGCTGTCATAAATCTGTCAACCTTGTCAGGCGTTACTTCCAAGCCATCCGTCACCCGTTTTGTGCAAGCAGCGAGCAAGCAGGAGAGCTGCCTGCTCCTCTGGCGAGAGAATGAGCTCAAGTATGAGAGAGAGAGAGAGAGAGAGAGAGAGAGAGAGAGGGCGGAGAAGGTTATATCATGAGAGAAGGATATGATCTATGTGCAAAGTAAATTGCAAAAAAAAAAAAAAAAAAAAGTATAAAGGGATTATCTATCTAAAAAGTTATAATTTATGTTTATTAATAATAAAAAGGGAGAGAGAGAGATGTGAATGTTGTAAGAGATATAATATGTAGAAATGAACATTATGCTATAATCGATTGACGACTGAAAAATAGTGACAAGAAAACGCTGCATGGGAGAGAAGGAAATTAAGTTTATTGCCGCATGCTTTTGTACTAGGGGGCTTTCAAATAACTAGACTATGGCAATAAAAACTTTTTCTTTTGTAATAATAACAATAATTGTACCATGATCTTTATATTTTTTATTGATATATACACACATGTATATATGTACAGTATAATATGCTGTACACATACAGAACATAATATGGAAATACAGAAACTAAATTTTGTAAAAATCTGAGAGAAAATCAACAACTTTATATATGTTTATTAATGACTAATGACTAATGAGTTTCTTATTATTGAGTTGACATATTTTTTTGGGTTGTTATTTGGATCTTAATATCTATGTTACTAATAATAAAATTAATATTTGCCCTCATTACAATAGCTATTATTACAATAAGAAACATGAAGACGTAAAGTTGTGATTTTTAAGTTTTCTTTCTTATCAATCACAATTATTTCTCACTTAATTATTAAAAACACGTCTCACTTTCATGAATTAATTATAAATCAATTAAGGAAGAGAGAGACAAAGAGAGAATAATCAATAAAGCTTTTACTTATATTCAATAGACATGTAGGCCTATACGCAGAGTTTCTACAACCTAACTTTTTAATGCACTAAAAAACATGTATTAGCCATTTTATACTATATTACTTAAAATTGCTTATTGGCAAGGGGGCTTTTTTTTTTTTTTTCTCTCTCTAACGCCCCTCATTACACAAATTTCAAATTTTACGCATTACGTCTACTAACGCAATAAATAACTAGAAATAATAATTAAAAACAACGCAAAAGAATTTACGTTCCATATATTTTACTCATTTGCTTGAAAAGGTTAGAAAAAATATATTATTCACGAAGTTGTGTCTATATTAATTGAATATTAATAATTTTTAAACCTAATGAACTTATGTCAACGCAGTGAAATTGTGACTTGAGTTGACAAAGAGAAAGACAAATATTACTTTTTATTATGTACCATGTTCAAAAATTAAAAAAATGCATATGCATTGACGATCAATTACAAAGATGATAATATAAAGACAAAGAACTTAAACTCCTTTTTTTTTTTCTGAAGTACAAAATAATATTTCGATCAACAAATATTTTGCAAGATGCATAATATTATTCTTTTTATAACTAACACGGGTAACCATATTTCATTTTTAAGTTGGAGCATGGCAGACGTGTGCTATTGAACTCTAAAAAGGAAAAGTTCGAAGGTATTGTAATGTACAATTTTATTTAAACAAAGTTTATTAAAAGAGGTGGTCCGATGGTCCATATACACCAGTGGTAGAGAGTATAAAATTGAAATAACAACAAAATTATTAAAATAAAACTTATTTTACGTGTATATTAAAAAATAAAATAAATTAGAAATATTTACATTTTTTATAGGCAATTGTTTTTTACAGGTATAAACTGGGCACTTAATCTTTTATATTATTATAGGTATCATTTTCTAATAATATATAAATTCAGTTGTATATATATACACACACACACAATGGAAATAAAAACGTGTACCTTTATACAATTCAAAATTAAATTGAGAACTTTGTATCTGATATTTTTTTCCCAATAAAAGCTATAAATTATTTTTTATTATTAAACCTTTTCACGTTAGCTGATTTAGTGTAAATGTATAAGTTAAATTTTTTAAATGATAGACACTGGTTGTCACGCTCTCTCGTGCAATTAAAAACCCACGCAGCTAAAAAAAAAAAAAATCTTTCCGATGCAGGTAATGTAATATAAAGGCATGACCTCTTTAATTTGAAATGTAATGGGAAAAAAATTAAAATTTAAAGCATTTATCGCTTTGTTTTAACATGTGCTTATAAATATATCTACACACATTATATATATATATATATATATATATATATATATATATATATATATATATATATATATATATATATATATATATATAATATCCTATATATTTTTGTTAGTTAATTAAAAATTCAGTTTGTAACGATTATGAATCTATTCTCAGTTATATTTATGAGTATAAAACCCATATATTTAATTTATGATATATTTTGTTGTAATTTAATAAAATATGGCCCATGCTTTGACGTAAGGTTTTTAATCAAAGCTTGATGGCATGAGAGAAGAGAGGGAGAACCAAGGAGAAAGAGAAGGAGGAGTAGGGGGAGTGATAGAAATAAGGAACTTTTATCTTCGCGTGTGTGTCTCTGCGCAAATCCATCACGTTGTGTTCAGACCCGCCATCATATTTACGGGCGATGATTACAAGGTACGGGAGATTTATAGCTATTACCGGTGAGGCTATCTGTAGCCAAGTCAGCCTATGCTTATATATATACGTATATATATACTGTGCATGCCAGACCCAGCAAAGGCAAAGCCCTTCAAAAACAACAAAAATATTTTAATAATGTTGCATTGTAATTAACACAGGTATCCATACAGTATTTTCCACAGTATCCACATCTATATACTATACCTAATTGAATGGCCTAATTAATATATATTTTTAATTATTATTGTTTTATAAGATTTTTCATATATTTACATATAGGTGAACATTTATATAGCTAAATTTTAAGACAATTAGGAAAATACTGGATATTACGATAAAAACAACACATTTTCTATGTATAATTATTTATTTTATTCCGTTTTTTATATGATACAATATATATTTATTCTTATTTAAATTAAGAAATCTTGAATACAGTAAAAGTTGATACATTTTTATACATAATATACTGATTGATGTGTCAAAGTCGATCACCTTAGATCTGCTGTGATCTAGAGGCTATATGCAACCAAAACTAACACGTTTCATCAAAACGTAATTACAATGAGGAAGACTGCACACAAATTTAGATCGTAATTTTATTTGATATTCTACAAAAGGACATAGTCCTGAATCGATTGGTAAGTTAATTTCTAATTTTTGTGTTCATTAAGTATTTTTAATTAATTTTTGAAAAGCAAAAAATAACGTCACAAGCGGCAACTATGCACGTAGGAAAAAAGTTACCGCCCGTAACGTCATTTCTTGACTTTAAAAAAATAAATAAAAAATACTAAATGAACTCAAAAATTAGAAATTCACTGAATTCACATATCTATATATCGATTCAGAACAATGTCTTTTTTTAGAATATGAAATAAAATTACTCTTTAAAAATTGTGTAGTCTTCCTATTCTTATGTTCAATGAAACATCGATTACGCATCAATAACAGTAAATAATTATGATATAATTTGTAAACTTAATATACTTATCAATCTTTTATGATAAAAGGAAAGCTTTATTATACTTTCCTTAAATATTAAAATTGTACATAGACTTAAAAATTTAAAAACAATAATAACACATCAATTCAAAAATTGAATTCAAAATTTACATGCAAAGATTTATAGACACAGGCTATAAAAGTGATTAGATGATTCGAAAAGAAGGGTTAGAAACCTGATATATATTTATACTGTTTTATATATATATATATATATATATATATATATATATATATATATATATATATATATATATATATATATATATATATATATATATATATATATATATATATATATATATAATATACACAGTAAAATATATTATACATGTAAATATTCTGCTATATAAATGTGAACACAGCAATGAAACAAAGACTTGGTTTCTCACTTTTTGATGCTTGAAGTCGACGCCTTGAATCCTCTTCTTAGATTACAAATATAGTGATGCCATTGAGGAGGTAGGGGACCGTAGATGGCAGCACAGAGAAATTTTCATTTGAAAAAGTCGGCCACATTGGAAAACAGTTGTTGTTTAAAATTTGTTGTTTTTATATTTAAAATTACCGTGCTGCCATCTACGCTTCCCTACCTGCTCAAATAAAAACACAAAACTGAATAATAAAATATAAATTTGAAATAAAATACAATATTGTAATGACGGAACTAAATTTCAGAATTGTCAAAGTCTATTGCTTTTCTGAGAGTCTCTTGTAAGAGATAAGTCTGCTCATCTACACGAACTTGTGAACTCCTTGAATCGGAGTCTTCGTGATAAACTACAGTTAAACAATTATCTACTATATTTGTGTCACATATTGAAGTGAAGTCATGTTGATCGTCGTCATCACCATATGGCACAAAGATAACACATGGGGCTCCATTGTCACCTACATCTAACTGAATTTGATAGTCCGGTGTAATTTCTACCATGGGAACATTTATACCACGTTTATAATCACAGTTTGTTTCGAAACTCATGTTATCATCACTATTGACATTAACTATCACAGGAAAAGTACAATTTGTGTCTAATATAAGTTCAGGTGGGTTTATTTCGGAAGGACACTCTATTTTTCGTTTTAATAAATGAGAAAAGTCAAATTCTGAATTGAATGAGTGGACAGTTTGGGTGTCACATGGTTCTCCGTTAAGAGATGTGCTTTCGATATTCTTAGGAAACGAAGATCTGTAACAATATATTATCATTTTTTTTTTTTAGCTTTAAAAAATTAAATAAGAGAAAAATGTAAAAAAATAAGTAAAATATATATATATGTATTAATGTTATTGTTTAATTATTAAATAAAAGAAGAAAAAAAGTTAAATCACGAGCAATAAATATCCCCTGATCGTGCAATAAAAAAATGCAAAAAATTAATAATTTAAAATAGTAACAATATCACATGCACATGCAAGTGACAAAAATAAAATGATAATAATAATAATAATAATAAAAAAAAAGAAAAACATTCATTTTTTTTGTTTCACATTTTATACAACGAAATACTAATTTTCATATTGTCATTGCATCACATTCACTAGGTCAAGTAACAAAAATACAGTGTTAAAATATTATATTTATATAACAGTAATATAATACTGTGTAATACGTGTTTAAAAATATTTATAAATATAATATTGTAAATTATTGTAAAAATAGAAGTGCAGATGTTATAAAAAGTACTAAGATATATTAGGAAAATCTACCAAGCAAAAAACTATAAAATTATAAAAAAGAAGCAAAGGATAGGAAAATAGAAGAAATTGTCACACTACAAACATAACATAATATATTACAATATCTATTACTGTATATAAAGAGGTCTGTAACAATGTTCGAGACAAATGCTTGAATCACAAGGTGAGCACAAGTTATTGCATATATTGACGAAGATGAAACAAATTTAGGGGGTAACTATATTTCCCATTCTAAAAAGATTATAAATCGTCCTGAATCGATAGATATGTGAATTTCTAATTTTTAAATTCATTTAAGTATTTTTTATTCATTTTTGAAAGTCTATAATTATTGTACACGCGCATAAGTTACCGAACGTGACGTCATTTTTTGATTTACAAAAATTAATTACAATATTTAATGGACTTAAAAATTAGAATTTTGCATATCGTTCGATTCAAGACAATGACCTCATTTAGAATATGAAATCAAATTAACTGAAAAAAAAAAAAAAAAAAAAAGGTCTTCCTCATTATACATTGCTTTTAAAATTGAGATTTTGAAAGAACTGCCTAATTTGTTATCACTATGCCATGATCGTGAATTTAAATCTCAAGTTAGTTCCGTGAACTCAACGCTGGCTCAACTTTATCTACTGATAGCAAGGAATATTTTTTCAGCAGCTTAATTTTAAAAGTTTTGTGATTGGTTGGAACAACTTGTACTCATCTAGTCCACGAAAAACTTGAATACTTTACAGACCTCCTCATAGTCGTAATATACTAATAATAATAATGGCACACAGGTCAAATAGTCTTAAAAACAGGTCATTTTAATATTAAAATATATATAAATATTAGGTCAAAATTAGAGTTGGTAACAAAAATATCAGATAAATTATTATGTCATAATGTCATAAATAGGTATTTACAGTCAAGTCATTTCATAGCTACATTATCACTTTCGAAGACAAAAAAAAAAGTCATAATAATAAAACAATAATTATAATAAACAAATCTGCTGTGCTAAAAAATTGATGGAAGAAACAATTCAACATTTTCTATTAAGCTTGTAAGAAAATGTGGAATAATTTTACACAAATTTAATATTTTATGAGATTTTTTTTTTTTTTTTTTTTTTTTTTTTAATGGGGCTTGCAAACGAGGATTTTGAGAGTAAATAAACACTCAACAAAAATAATGCAAATATCTTTATGTTCCTGTCTAACATGCTGTTTAACATGCTTTCTTATGAGGGAATGAAGCAGCTGTAAATTGCGTAAGAAACTTTTCTCGGTATTGAAATTTTTAAAGTAGCTTACAGAGCTTTAAAAGTAATTTTTCCTGAATGTTAAGTCAAAATATCTATGCAGTTGAAATTCTGGAAAACCGAAGGTTTTAGCCTCAAAAAGTTACAATAATTTCTGTACCGAGAAAAATATCTAAATCGAGTTATAGCTGCTTCATTTTCCTATAAGCATTCCTATTAAATTAAGACAGAAACAAAAAGGCATATAATATTTATTTTATTGTTATTGGGCTCTCAGTTTATTTTCTTCTCTTACTAAGCCCCTTTTTGTAAGTCTCCTATTCACAAATGAATCCACTGACGATCTTTTATATGGTAAAGAGCTGTTTATTTTTTTTTTATTGACTTTTTTCTTTTTCTTTTTAATTGTTTTTTTATTATTTTTTTTAGAGGATGTTAAAGGGACGGATGCGAAAGCATTTGTAAAGCCTTGGCCATGACTGTCTCTCATACATGCCTTAATAGCCATATGATGTTGTACTTTGAGAACATTACATAGCTCAAGGTGATGAAGGAATTCCTCTTTGGAAGGATCATATGGTAAGTGAGGTGCTGAACGAGGATTGCGATGAGGAGCTGGGGTTGGATAGGAAATAGCTGAGGTTGGCAGGCAAATGGCTGGGATTGACAGGCGACTGGCTTGGGTTGACTGAGGAATAGATGGGGTTGACAGGCGAATTGTTGGGGTTGACTGGTGAATTGCTGGGAATGACAAGCGAATAGCTGGGGTTGGCTTGGGAATATATGGGGTTGACAGGCGAATAGCTGGGGCTGACAGGCGAATAGGTGAGATTGACAGGTGAATATATGGGATTGACAGGCGACTGGCTTGGGTTGACAGGTGAATAGTTGGGGTTGACTGGTGAATAGCTGGGAATGACAAGCAAATAGCTGGGGTTGGCTTGGGAATATATGGGACTGTCAGGCGGAGAGGTGAAGTTGACCTGGGAATAGCTGGGATTGACAGGCGAATCCCTCGGGTTGACTGGGGAATAGCCGGGGTTGACAGGCGAATAGTTGGGGTTGACTCGTGAATAGATGGGGTTGACAGGCGAATAGCTGGGGTTGGCTGGGGAATGGCAGGATCAACAGGAAGTTTAGTGTTGACTACGTTTGTATTAGCCTGACCATTAGCATCAGGTTTGGGAAGAATAGTAAGTAATTCAGTGGTTACTTTACCTGAATTTACGTCAATGCTAGCATTAATGTCCATGTCATGTGTCGTCTTTGATGAATTATTAGCGTCGACATACCTATCTGGGGTGTTGTTTATATCGGAAGCCTGACGAGAAATCTTGTAGTTTTCCAGTTCAGCAAGCGCCTGGAAGTCCTCACAAATCCCAATAACGAAAGACAGAATATTCTTTGTACCTACATTCAAGGTGGGATGGATACAGTGGAGATGGGCTCGGAACTCGTTGACGACGTTCGTGCAATAAACTGGAGAAGTACCGGCATCTTTGCACAACTTGCAATGATACATCTTTTCACCAGGATGTTTTCTAGTGGAAATAATGTGCTTTCTCAGATTTTCCTGAAACAAAACCACAAAAAAAGGTGCAAAAAAGTTGAAACTAATGGTCATTAAGTTGGTGCACAGTGCTCCCTAAAGCCATATAATGACAACTAACGTTGAAATATAAAGTTTGATAGCAAGTTTTGACACTTAAAACTATATAATTAAACATTAAATAAAATTCTTATTCATTGTTCTTAGTTCAGTAAGTGGAAGATATTAAAAATTAAAATATAAATCAGGATATTCTGGCATGGGAGAGTAGTAAACAAAGCCACAATAAAGAGATTTCTCATGGCATCCGGTTCAATTTTATCATTATAGTTTGGTGGTATTTTAAACTTCCGAATTCATGTTCTGCAAATGTACAGCTCTGGCCAAAAGTTCCCGAACAATTTGTATAGGCAACCCACAACCACGCTATGTTATCTTTATGAGAAAACGCAGCGGCCGGAGCTGCCCCGTTCGGGAACTTTTGTCCAGAGCTGTACTGTACGTTACAGAGGAAGCGGATATTAAAGGAATAGACCAGAAGAAAACATAAGCATTTACATCACAAAATACTTGATGGGACTTACATAAATAACGTTAGTTTGCCTCAAAACTCAACTGTAGCGCCGTAACAGCGATTAGAAAATTTCAACTTATTTAACTCGCACAACATTTTCATACTAATTTTTGCCCGATTTTGTACTCTTCTACAGATTAAAAATTAAAGTACTGGGGGGTAATTATAAAAAATGAAGATTTAGGTGTAAACTAAAAATAAACTTTTCACAGCTTTTCTATGCTGGGTATCAATTAAAAAAAAAAAGGAATAGTCTTACCGTCTTACAGCTGCAAACCGGAAGTGACGCAGTTATGCTGCGAAAGTTTTGTTGCAAGACTCACCAGAGTGTTACATTTGTAGTCGCAGAAGGGACAATTGTAAGGCTTGGAGCCAGTATGGAGGCGAGTGTGGCGACGCAAATGGGCATACAGGACAAAGCTCATGTTGCAATTGGGAACTTCACACAGGAACGTTTTTTTGCCTTGGTGTGTCTTGACGTGCCTAAAACATCCAATTAATCCCACATGGCACAGCTGAACCAAAATACACGTCGCACAAAAATGTTGTCTAGCAGTTTTTCCTTGTTTGCCAACAGTTTACGTCAACATTAGTTACTATCGAAATTACATTCTTTTTCCCTATCTTTAAGTATTACGAAATCATGATTTTAGCCTTTTTTGACAAAACAAATGAATCCAAGGTGGAATTAAACAAAAAGGGCATTAGTCATACTTTTTGTTATGTTAAAAGAATTTTTTAAAGATTTTTTTACCATCGATAAATCTTCATTCGCAGTCAAAACGGCCTGATTACAACTTTAAAAAATTATGGCATGTTAAAATAAAAAAAATATATTGAGTAAAAGAAGCGGTATTGCGTCTTTGTTCAATAATTAAATAGTAATGTAGAGACCGGATTTTTTGGTGAAAATGGTAGCTGCACATGCAAAAATAATAAGCTATTTACCTGCATCACAACCTACTGTAAGTTTACATAAATATTATTTATTATTTCCAATTTGTTATAAACACATAGTAGATTGTGTAGCAAAAAGCCTAACTATGAAACTTGCAGGCGTAGTCGTATTTTCACCCAAAAAATCCGGTCTCTATACATAAGTTGTATCCGCATGACGTCATACTAAATGCACTTCAACGCCATACTGGAGCGATGAATAGCAAATTATTGCTGATTATGCATCACTCATCATCTAATCGTGGTTTTTGGCTATTTTCTTTGAGAAATTATAGTTGATTTTGTCGTTATTATTAGTTTTCTTGCAAACTTGAAATGCTATGCTTAGGCACATGCAAAAAAAAAAAAAAAAAAAAAAAAAAAAAAAATCAAATCAAATCAAAGTACAGTATAATATATCAAAAGACACTCGACACAGAATTTTGATACACAGATAATGACAATAAAATTTTAAAGTGGTGTGAAATTAAATAAATACATATAAAATAAAAATTGTTAATGAGTACAAAACTATAACAAACGAATTAATGATTCGTTCCATAAAGTGCTTGTATTAACAACTTTTTTTTTTTTCGTCAGCTTTGATCTTTTGTAAATTAATTTTGTAATATGTATATATTATATTATAGGAAATATTCCCTTAGTAGTTCAAACGAAATTGAGATTCTTTTCAATATTTTTGATTTACTTTGATGTTATTATTTTGTTTAATTAAAAATAAATTTTCCCCCTTACGAATGAATAATCTTGATGAATTGCTTCAAATTTATATATATATATATATATATCTATATATATATATATATATACGTATATATATATATATATATATATATATATATATATATATATATATATATATATATAATATATATATATATATATATATATATATATATATATATATATATATATATATATTATATAACATAAAATAAAACTAGTTGAGTTGTAACAAAAGATTAGTATAACTTTATTTTTTCTAAGATATCTATTATCTTTCATCAGCTTCATTCTAACGAATCAATGTCAACCTTATATAATCGTCGATATTTATTTCGAGTGCTGACAATATATCTAAATTGCTAAAACTGCAATTTGTGTCAGTTTAGAAACAATAACAAAATCAGACGACACTGAGCTGATGCAATGTTGACGAAAATATTGCATGCCTTTGCAAGATACGGTACTTATAAAAAAAAAAAAAAAAAAATCTATACCTTAAATCTAATTAAGATGAAAGAAATTTGGGATGTTTGCATCGGACAAATTATATAATTTAATCTAATCATTGACAATTCTTGACATATATGCAATGTCAGTTGATATCGGTTTTGTTGTTAAAACGCACAAATATTTGACAAATCCTATAATGAGAAAATTAATAAAATGTATCGCATCTTACTTTTAGTTCTTTTTAAATAATTGACACATTTTAAATATCAAATATTGTGCACATGATCGTGCTAATATATTTTAGCATTTAAACAATGGTGCTAAATTTGCATTGTTATTCTTTTAGGAAAAACAGGCACTGGATTTAAATGGTAAAATATATCATCCCAATCGTGTGTACGTACACAGTTACTTATGCAGTATTTCATCTGCTATGCTAAGAATGCCTGATCAAATGCGCGCCACTTGATCGCCTGGAGAAGACCGCAAGAACTAGTGATTTGCTGCACATCATATCACGCGTCTAGTTCTTGCTGTCTTTTCCAGGCACTGAAGTGGCGCGAATTTAATCTGACATTCCCGCTTTGAGATGAACTACAGTAAGCTACTGTGGTGTATGTATATCAAGACGAAAATATTGCATGCCTTTGCAAGATTTACAGACATTACAACGAAGATACTAATTATAAAATACTTACTTTTTGAGTTGGAACCTGGTTTTAGCTTGGTATGGACATTGGGGGCAGCCATAGTTGCGATCCTCAGTGTGTGCCGACTCGAGATGACGAGATAGCTCTGATGGATACCTACACGAGAACACACATCCAGCTTCCTTACAAGTGTGTTCCTTGGGCTGGTGGAGCTTCTCATGTTGACGCATTGCGTATCTGTAAATCACACAAATCATGGACACATCGCGTTTTATTTAATATTTGTACACGAAATTGCTTTCGGTCAATGAGGAAGACTAATTAATTATTTATTATTTTTTGAGGGGGTAATTTCATTGCATACTGCATTCTAAAAGAAGACATTCTCCTTAATCGATATATATATATATAATGCAAATTTCTAGTTTTTGAGTTAAGTATTTTTAAATAATTATTGAAAATAAAATAATTACGCCACGGGCGGCTTCTGCATGACTTAAAAATACCCCCACTTCTATGCATTTGTATTTATAAATGTGCTAAATTTTTCCCAAATTTGTTCAACACAATCAGCACTGTCCACTCATATATGATACCCGGAATGCTAATATATATTTATATTTCAAACTTCAAAGCAAATTCTCTCTCTGAGTCAGAAGGGACGAGAATACTGTATTCCCTTTTTTATGTATTCCCCTCCAGCCCAGCAATAAGAACTGTTCTACACAATATAGGTGAAAGAATATTTAATAGAACAAATGTTTTACAGTATCAATGATTTTCTTTTGCCACAAACGAACAGTAAAATAGTTTATATATATATATATATATATATATATATATATATATATATATATATATATATATATATGTATATATGTTTGTGTGAGTTTGAGTGTGTATTTTTATATTATTATTGTATGTTTGTAATGTGACATGTTCTACATTGTAAAAGTCATGGAACGTAATAAAATATTTAATCTTTAATTAACTATGTGGGAAAAAGTTACAGACCGTGAAGTAATTTCGCGATTTTCAAAAATTAATTAAAAATACTTCATGAACTCAAAAATTATAAATTTGCATATCTATCGATTCAGGACGATGCTCTGATTTAGAATATGCAATAAAATTACCCCCCCTTTTTTTTAAGTCTTCCTTATTGGACAAAGTGGTCAACCAGGTAATTTTTTCTTCTTTTTTTTTTTTTAGAAAACACATTTAATATGTAAGAGCTTTATAAAACTTTGAATACTTTGAAATTAGAGACAAATAATCCTGGTATATGCCATAAATAAAGCGATTTTCTTGTAATTTTAATTAATGCACTTTACGAGAAATGCAATTCAGTTACTTTGTAATATATTAGCTCAAACAAATGTAATTGTCCCTCATACATCAAAAAGTGGAGAATTAACATAATACACCAATATAAAGAATAGCAACAATATTACATGATATACTGTAGACATATGGCAGAGTATTGTCAGAGTATACTCTAAATTCAATGGTATTGTCAAATTAAAATACGAAAAATGAGATTTCTTATACCTAAGACAAGACACATTATTTAATATAAAACAACAAAATCGAGAAAATCCTACATAATTTTTAGTGCACTTGATACTTATTCCCCCCCCCCCCCCCCCAGTAATACTAGGTAATAATAATTTAGTTAGCTATATATGTCATGTTTTGTTTAAAATATTTAATATTTGTATGGTCACTTTATCTATTATAATATTATATCATATAACACTATAATAATATACTACATGTATACTGATTCTACACACGGACAAAAATAAATACGTAATAACTATGTTTTATTAGATCATTTTCAGCACAATCTCTTCAATACAGCATATTCTGCAATACTGCATACATAATTACTTTGTTGCACATCATAAGGATTATGTTGTACAACATAATTTGTTGTTCTATAGCATCATTTATGCTACAATCACATAATTGCAGCAAAAATTACGTAATTTATTGTTACCTCGCGTATGTATTAAAACTGTGGTCAAGATTTTGCATAACAAGCTTGTCACAACGCCTCATCAAAGTGTACAGTAATGACAGCTGCAGCTCATCGTCGATGTTGTTTTACTAAGATGTTCCTTCTTTAGTACCCCCATAAGCAACCCGGCATCGTAACAAATTACGCGATTCAAGTAGGAATTAAGTTCCTGAACACTAAAAGTAGAGTGTAAACTTTCCGTCCATGCACGGAATGAATAAATTACGTAATTTATTCTGCATATAAATATACTAACTATTCTCGCGTATATATAATGGAAAGTGCTTTAAAAATTAAAAATAATTTTGAATTTGTTTAAAAGTCTTGAAATTCAACAGTCCTAATACGAGAAATAACAAGGCAAAAATTCAAAGTGTTTATAAAAGGACAGAAATGTTCAATAGGGGTCATCCTAAAGAAAGGAACCAGATCAAATTTTGTTAAAAAGAAGCTTAAAAACATTTTGATTAAATAAACAGCATTATTATCTATAGTTGAGGAGTTTATTAACGACGCACAGGTTGTCATTTAAAGTAAATTGTCTTTGTTTATTTTTAAATTATGGAATTGTTTTGTATATTATGTTGACTATCTTTTCTAATTGCATTTTTTTAAGCAATAACCTTAACTGGTGCATATGTACTGTGAATATAGGATGAAAGATTTTTTTTTTTTTTTAATATTTGAAATATAGCATAAATGATGCTAAATTAGTACATAAATAATTATGCTATAATTATGCATAACATATATAGTTATTATGCAGTACAGCATTATATTATAGATTATGTTGTTTTGAACAAATGTGAAGAAAATTAGCTATGTGTATAGCATAATTATTACGTATTTATTTTTGTCCTTGTGCAATGATCAAACCTCCTTCCAGACATAGCTTTAACATACGTGATAGGAGGTTTTAGCATGGCATGGACGTTATGTTTGTTTGTACTCCAAAAACAATTTCAGAGCACAGGGGTTTCATATTCATATCCACTACTTGCTCTCGACAAGGATAAGAATTTAGACACGGTAAAATAACTTTCAACTATAGAATTCCCCCCCCCCCCCTCCCCACGAATTAACATTACACAAAACAAATAAATTTATTTGTTTATATTATAACATAATACAGTTTGTTCATCTTTCACATAATGTTTCTTAGTTGTTTTTTTGTATGGCCGCAAAGAATTTTAAAACCTATATTGATTGTGTTATTTTTCACATTAAAATGTCAAAAGTCACAAATTATCGTTTTGAAAAACATACACAAAGCCACAATAAAATGTAATATATTTATATGAAATAATACAAAACAACATTGTGCAAAATAATTATTACTTTTGCTAATAGTTCTTTTTGTTAAACAAAAGTAAAATTGCTTTTCTAAAAAAGGACTGTTTAGTTTCTATATAATAACGTTTAGCATGTATACATATTAGAATGTGTGGCCATATATCGAATCTTTCTTGAAAATATTTTAGCGTCGTTATCATTTGGTCCACCCTTGGAAGCAGCCAAAACTCTCTCTCTCTCTCTCTCTCTCTCTCTCTCTCTCTCTCTCTCTCTCTCTCGCAAGTTAGTAGTCTCTGTATATTTTCTCCTCCCTGTATATAGCCCATATTAACGTTTGATATATTAACACTATGTGGTGTTACAATGTTCATCGCGTTACATACAAGCTGCAGCAGCAAACACTAAAATTATAGCATCATACATTTTGTACCCCATACCGCAAACAAACTGGCCCCCACCACCCTTTTCTCTCTCACTCTATACTCTACTAATACTGTTTCTCATTCCGCTCTTTTTAACCCTTCATGTCGTTGGTGCTCTTCTAGTTTGCCACCCAATGGTCAGCCCGGCTGCTCGGACACCACATCTATGACATATATTACACGAGATCGCCGCGCTACTCCTGCCTATGTCCTGCTGCAGTACTCACTGCCTAGTTTTAGCACCAATATTATGTCACTTTACGACTAAAACTCAAAATGTTATATATTGTATGCCATTCTTACACTAAAATGTTTGTTTGCGGTCAACCTCAAAAGTAGATTATTCCACTTTTTTTCTTTTAACGGAAAAATAAAACAGAAATTACAATAACTTATATTAACTTGTGTACATGTTGAATATTTATAGCTTTTCACATTGAACAATATTTAGGTGATTACATTTTCTTAACTGTGAGACGTGTTTGAAGGTAAAATCAATTTATTATTATTTTCATTTAAAAAATCAATCATTATGATATTTTTGACAAGTCAAATACAGTATGTGAATTAACTGTGTACACCTGCAACTTTCTTATGTCTAATTGGAATTGGAATGTAAATTGGCGAATTAATATGTCGCATAAATATAGGTGTCATGTAAATGCCGGAATATTTTCTTTGATTTTCCTCCTTGATTTTCAAGCGCCTTACAACAAAGAAATACGTCTCTAATAATCAGGGACTGAAACCACCCGCAATTTTTGCGGTTCTTAAGAACCGCCAGTTCTGAGAAACTGGTTCTGGTTCCTGCTAATAACTTCGTAATCGAAAATTATAATGATGATAATAATCGATGATTAAATATGCACATCAAATTTAAACCGGACATGGCATTTCTATCCCATGCAGCCAGTTTGTACGTACGGAACATATTCATAAATTAATATATAAATGCTACACTTACTTATCAAAGAAGGCTTTGCCACAGCAAGAGCAGCACCAGTCACGTGTCCGAGTAACTGGGAAGTGAGCAGACATCATGTGACGCTGGATGAACGGTTTCCTAGTAGCACGGTATCCACACAGATCGCACAAGAAGTTAAATACACGAGGTCGACGTGGAGTAGGCATCACGAGCTGAATGTCAGCTTCTGGTACATTGACAGATGCATGGAACGTGCTGGAACACCGCAATGTAAGTAAGTTGTTTGTAAATCCACACCTAGTAAGTACTTTGTGGTAACAACTCGATACTTACAGCGAGTGAGTAGCCAGATTACGACGTCTGCTAAACGTCTTGCCACAATGGTCACAGAAGAATCGTCTCCTCTTGGTATCGTCACTGCAATATCTGCTCGTACACTTGGCCAATCGCACATGTCGGGACAGGTCTTGGGAAATCGCAAACTCCAAGCCACATGACTCACATCTATAATAACAAACATACATATCAAAGTTTTTGAGTCTTCCACTACAGTATAGTAAAGTAAAATATTATCGTATAATGTTAATTAAAATCAGGAAAACCATGCAAGAGGTAATTTTATTGCATATTCTAAAAGAAGAAATCGTCCTGAATCGATAGATAAGTGAATTTATAATTTTTGAGTTCGTTAATTATTATTAATTAATTTTTTAAAGTCGCGAAATGACGTCACGGTCGGTAACTTTTTATTTCTATGCCTACATGAATAAGTTACCAAAGTTTTTTTTTTTTTTTTTTTTTTTTTCAATTTTCAAAAATTAATTAAAAATACTTGATGAACTCAAAAATTAGAAATTCACATATCAATCGATTCAGGACAATGTCCTCATTTAGAATATGAAATAAAATTACCGATAAATTAGGTTTAGTCTTCCTCATTTATAGGCGTGTGTGACATTAGACGGAGCACGGAAAGCAGAGACTGAAGTTTTAACTGTATTGGCTATATAATTATGCTTAAATTTTAAATGTATTTATAAACTGTTTAACTGTATTATTACTGTATTAACTGTATTAGATGCTCTACAACAAAGTTACTTTCCTTTCACCACTAAAAAAAAAAAAAAAAAAAAAACTCCGCTGCAAAGTACCTCTGCTTTGCACAGTGATGCAGAAGACGTCCAACAATGAAAATAACAATTATTCATTAAAATAATAATAATTAATAATGTTTAAAAAAAAATGTGCTGGAAATATTTTTATAGTTTCTTTTTCTACAAAGAAAAAATAAATTATGTAATTTATGCTGCATTGAATAATTGCAATATTGTAAAGAACAAATGTTGCTATTTTGTAATAATATAATTATTTTAGCTGAACATCTCAACTATAATGCTAGATATATAATCGCCATACTATAGCTAAAATTTTGATGGTATGCATAATGTTACTGCATTGAGCTATAGCATAATTATTACGTATTTGCCCGTGGAAGTGGGAAAATAGTCATTATCAATAACTATGGACTAAATTGAACGTTTGAACGTTGGACTATCTCTAAGTGTCGATACAAATGTCATGCTAAAAAAATCCGATAGCCTAGGACAGTGGTCCTTTCTTAGCGATTTTCTTAGCGTATAGCGATAAAGTTTGGACCGTGCTAATTTTATGGACGCTATTGCAGGGGTGCATAATAAGAATTGCGATAAGAATTGACCGCTAGGCTTATATGAATGCCTAACGCAATTATTCACCCCCCCCCCCCCCCCCCAATAAAAATTGTTGAGCTTACCGATGCAGAGCTCCTGCGTGTTGACTGAAGAGGTGGATCTTGAGGGCTGCAAGGTCCTGGCACTGCTCTCCGCACATATTGCAACGACGACGTACATCGCGACCACGCAGAGTGGCGTACTTCAAGCGGCACGACAGCAGGCGGCGGTGCTCCATGCACTCTGCACGGCTCGTGAATGTATCGTCACACGCGCCACAGAAGAACGTGCAATTTGGAGTTGACGGGTGCTTGATGATTTCGTGACGCTGAAATCACATGCATCAATGTTACAACAAAGCAATTCCCACTCCAGTTTGATATAATAGTGCATTACGCTGATTGACACATACAACATTTGAAATACAAATTTCAATATCTGAGGTGACCGGCTGGTATCTCACAAACTGAAAGGTCGGCGAAATACAAAATAAACATGAATTAAAGATGAAATGTGACTTAAACACATGTAAACACGATCAAATATTTAAGTAATTCCACGTTAAAAATAACATGTAAATGTGAACATTTAAACTTTAATGCAGACTTTTAAAATCAAATTAGTTTGTTTTTTTGTATTAAAAATATTATTTAAAAAACTTTCGAAACAAAAAACATTTCTTTAATTCGTTCAAATTTATTTTAAAATTATTGAGTATTAATGTTTATATATAAAATAACGTATATAGAAAAAATTTGTAAAAATAAAGTTCCTCCTTTTGACTATTTCCGCTCCAAGTTGGTCACCTACTGCTTTAATAAGTAAACTAATTAGTTTATTAGGTCCCAAAAGAAGTAATAATAAAACTAACCTGCAAAGCACGACGTTTCGTGCAGAAGAAACTGCACTGACTGCAGGAGAAAATCGGCTCTGGTGCTACATTAAAGCCATGGTATAATTTGAGATGTTGGACGAGCTGAATCTTGAGAGCAAAGATCCTGCTGCAGTGACTGCACGATACCACTGTACGTTTGCGTACAATCATGGGGACCGTGTGGTTCAAAGTCGTAGCCACTTGCAGATGATCCTCCGAGCACAGGTGGCGAGCCATGCTGGCAGAGTCCTCCGCTTCCTCCTTACATTGCTGGCAGTAATATATGCCATAATACTAAATAAATAAAAAAAAAAAAGGCAAAATATGGATCAGTTGTAATAATTTTACGATAAAATAGCGATAATTATTATAATGTTAGAAAATTATCCATCATGCCAACTATACGACCCACAAAGAAACACCCACCTTTTTGTCATTGAGGCGATGCATGTCTGAGTGCCAATGTTGTAGAAGGTAGTAATTAGAATTGCAGTAGTAACGGCACAAAGCACACTGGAATGGAGCATGTTTGACAATACGGGGCATATTGTTCAATATGAGTTCCCGAGCAATTTCAGGTTTGGTGTAGGCACGGGTGAAGTGAAAGTGCGAGATCAAGTGTTTGCCCATCAAGTGACGGGACACTCGAACATTGCACACTCCGCAAGACTGTAATCGCATCCTACGTGGTTGCACAGTTTGCCGTACAACCTTCGTACGGCCAATAAGCGGCTGTTCCTGGGGCACCATAAACGTACGACTAATAGGTGGCTGTTCATGGAAAACCATAATCGTATCTTGCTCTTCTACAACAGGTGATGCACTGGCCTGAAACATCACAATTACAGTTTTTTATTTTTATTTTTTAATTATATATATAGAGCTTAAATAAAAAAAAATGTAATACTTTGCTATATAGGACTGGTGTGACGTTCATGGGAAGTATACATGATATTTTTATTAATTAAATTGATTTTCTGTTTTTATTATCTATTTTCCGAAAAATATATAAATTGTTGCACACTAAATGCAAATGTAAACTATGCTTTAATACGCAGGGGGGTTGGGGGATACTTGAAACTTCATGGTTATCATTTTAATTTTGGTGTAATGAATAAATAAATTGAAAAAAAAAATATATAAACATAACATTTAAAGTGAAACATAAATAATAAATTTAAGTTTTTCCGTATAAAAAGTACCCGAGTGGCAGCGACGGGCAAAGACACTGCTTCCACATGACGTGGCGTGGTCCTCTTGCCAGCGGTGCTTCTCTTCTCTCTGATAGGGGCTGGTGCATCCTCCATGTCGTACACAGAGCCCTCAGCCTTCCGCTTGAAGTGAAGCTCTGAGTGGAGATGTTTCTCGTACAACAGGCGACTCGACAGTCGACGGTTACAGGTTCGACAAAAATAGTGTATATCACTACCGTATTTGCGGTGTCCAGACTTGCCAGGCATCCATTTGCCGGAGGTATGTGTTGGAGGAGGTATCAAGTAAGTTGAAGGTTCCAGGGCTGAATTGATTACTTTGTCAATACTGTTTGTAGAAAATATATCGGAGTCTAAGATTGAACTCCTCTTACTATCAATAGCAATGAGATTAGGATCATTCATTAAAGTGTCATGATCCAGTTCAAGAGATTCAAAGTTGGTTTTACGTGTGGCTTTCGTTATGTCAAGCTCAATATGCTCAACAAAGTTGGAATCTAGGTCCATTTCTCGAGCAAAGTTGTATTTAGAAGTAGAACTCGATGGCATATCTAAGCTAGGTTTTTGGATTGAGTTTAAATCGAAGTCAATCTCAAAATCATCAAGACGATTTTTTGAGCTGCTGCGCAACTCAAGAGAGCTGAAAAAGTCTTGAGCCTTCGATGGCGAGTTCTCAGGAGAGCAGCGCAAGATCCTTTCGTCTGCGAGCCTACACAAACAAAAATAACGCTCTTTCAATTAAAAATATATTAATATCAATATATTATATTAAATATAAAATCGTATACGATCGTAGAGTATACTTTTATATAATTTTACTTCTTCACGTATATTCTTACATGAAACGTTACAAGTATGACTATATTGTTATATTGATGCGTATAAATGACATATTTGCAGCTTGCATCTTAGAACGAATAATTAGCAAATTCAATTATCGTAACTTAATTTTAAACTGATCAATCTTGTAGTCGTTAAAGTTAAGTTAACTATAACGTTAACTGCTTATAATATTGATAAACAACTTTGCAAAAGTAACATTTTAGATTAACAAAAATTCAAGTTAACCTATAGCAATAACTATAATGATACTTTTCGAAAAAAAAAAATTATACTGACTAAAAAAAAAAAAAATATATCAACTGACGAGGTGAGAGAAATAATAAATATAATTAACCTTTTATTTATAAATGAGTAAATACAAGTAAAGTATTAACTTTATAAATGATTATGAATAATCATAAAAAATACATTTCTTCTAAAAAAAACCTGTTAACGCAAGTTAACGTTAAAGGTAACGTTAAAGTTATGGGGACAAATTAGAGTTAACGTTATCGTTAACGTTATAGTTTTATATAAAATTAACTTAACGTTAAAGTTATAGAAAATTTAGGTAACGGCTCCAAGACTAATATTGATGCCAATCCCACTGAACAAATGTACCACAAATTATAAAAGTATCCATATAGTTGAATTTCGGCACATACGGTCATTGCAGTAAAAAATGAAATTCTATTGGCATATGGGAATAACATGTATTTAGATAGCGTTTTGCGTCAACTGAAATATCCATCTGATTGCATTGAATGGCCATAAGCCAATACAATTTCATTTTTTAGTACAATGACTGTACAATAAGTACAGTGCAAATAAGTGCTTTGCCATAAGTGCCATTAGCATATACTTACCTCGTGGCAGGACCCAGATTGAGAGCAGGTGGAATCAGTACAGTGCCACATCGATTACGTCTGTGAATAACGTAGTTATCAAGGCCTTCGATGGTCAACTGGCACTTAAGACATATATGAGTGTCATCGTCAAACGCGTCGTCCATCATTGTCAAGCCTGCAATCTAAATAAAATGGAATATTAGGCACTTTATTTTCTCTAAAAGTTAACAAATAATGCAAATATTTACTATATAAGTAAATCAATCAATAAAAGTATAATGTAACAGAGAGAGAGAGAGAGAGAGAGAGAGAGAGAGAGAGAGAGAGAATATTTAAGTCTGTTCAATTTCCATCGATAATAAAATTTTAACTTGTGTACGTAAACTAATATTTGCACAAAATTCGTAAAATTTAAAATAACAGAGTTAACCACATACATATATATTAATATATTATTTAAAATTTGCTGTCTTGATTGCAATGTAAATACTTATAAACATATACGAAGTTAATATATAAACAATAATACTTGAACATTGTTAGTCATAATAATGTTAAATTTTATTTAAATATATTAAGGTTTGATGCTCAATTACACGAATTCTATAATATGTATTTTTGGAGCTCTTTGTAATACATTCGCAGATTTACGCATATGATCTTATAGTTCAAATGATCTTGAGCAGTCTCAAACAAAGACACATTTATGTGTGGATTCCAATATTGATGTTGATAGTTATATTCTTACTGACAATTATTTATACAAGGAAACAGATGAAGGAAAAAAAAAAAAAAAAAAAGTCACAAAATTTCCCCTACATTTTAATGTCGTACACTCCATAAATATCAGATGACTCACAAACATGTCAATTTTTCAAAGTGCTGCTAATAAAATGTGATACAGCTGCCATGAGCTATTATATGCATATGGAATATCGTTAATCGTCGATATATACATTATTTATTATGAACCCAAGTACAGAAGGTGCAAATGATATTTGTGTTTGGCTCGCGAGTAGAAAGGGTTTCATAACTCACAGGATAGATGGCGACTCGCTAACTTTAAAGTCATTTCACAAACATCATCGAACAAAGTTTACGCAAAAATTTAATTTAACTAACATCAAAGCTGTTTAAAACTTTTCACGCCAAATAATACTTTCTGTCAACAATTATAAATCCATTTACTCTTTTAAATTCTAAAATAGAAAAAAAGAAAAGAGAAAATAGAAGAACCATGTTTTTATTTGACGACTACGAGGGGCTAAAAGAAAATAAGTATAAAATGTAAAGTTTTACCTTTCTTAATACAGGATAATATTAACAGATACATACAAATGCTTCACAGGAAGGAATATAGGAAAAGGAGACACTAACAATAGAGCGCAAAAACTTGTTTTTAAAGTTTTTACAATATATTATACTATAAAGAAGACAAAAATAGCATACGTTGAAATTAATATAATAGCAAGTGCGGGCTCCGAATTAAAAGGTTGAACCATGCAAGCGTGGTTGGTATAATTGAAGTTCCAGTTCTCAATGAAATAATTATGACAGTAAAAATCTTCCTGTCAATTTACTGTACACATAAAAAAAAAATAGGAAACTTCATTAAAATTTGAAGAGTTCAAAAGTTAATTAATAAAGTATCACGGCAAACTCGGTGCTTCGTATGCCTATTGTGTCGAGCAATAAGAGTCAGTAATGTTGGAGCAGTTTTACTTTGTTTTATACACAACACAGACACAAGTAAACACACAATTACATGTAAAAAATTAAATTTCAATCTAAGTTTGCATGAAAATGAAAATAAATAAATGATTTTTTTTCTATAGTGAAACACAATTAAATTGTTTATTATTTTTATCGTGTGCAGTATGCATGCCGGTTTTAGTTGTCTGGAAAACAAGCATTTTTCAACAACAATAAAATAAATAAATATATTTAAAAATTATAATAATAAAGATATAGTTTGAAACTTTGAATTATATTATACTAATTCCATTTAATTAGCACCTGCGAAATTCATACTTTGAAAGTTTAAATTTTTCTACTTCTTAACTGCAAACTAAGGAGTGATTGTCGCCTATAATTCAAGTTTTCAACTCTTTTACGGACGCATCTTCAGGTTTACATGCATTTCATTTAAGCATGGCCAAATTAATTAAAAAGAGTTTCTAATTTAATAAATATAAACACAATATTTGATTTGACATAAAATAATACAGTTATAATAATATATGTTTTATTTTAAAATATTTTGACACTTTTGTTGCACTTTTAAGTCATTGATAATTAAATTTTAATTGAATGAAAGGCTGGGTTAAATTAATGGAGCTATACACTGAAAAATGGAAACTATTTAAACAATATAGTTAAATGTTCGTAACTTGTGTTGAAAATTATAAAACAATAGTTCAATGTTGGTAAATTGTGCTCCTGTGTTCAAGTTGACAAGCAAAACATTTGGTTATTTACATCGTGGCGCATGGAGGAAGGGAAGGGATAAACATTGATGCAAAATTTGTAATTGCAATTTGTAAGACAGGCACTTTGTTTTTGTTCAAGCAGTATAATATTTAATATTATAAATATTACTATATAAGTGATGATAAATCATATTTCAAATAATTAATAGTTAATCTTATAAGAGCATCACTCGTTGTTATGGCAGTCTTCAACATAATAAAGTGCATATTATGACAAGCATTATATATCGTAACTTGCATAATAAAAAATGTATTAAATATAAATGACAAAGTAAGTATAACAAGTAGATAATAAGTTAATCAGTGTAAACAAGAAAATCAATATAACAAGCAGAGAGACTAAGTACAAAGTATATATTGTTATACATAATGAGTGTCAGCGCAGTTGTGTTATATAAATATATATATCTGGTTTACTTTATAACTCGCACATTATATGTGGGTGATTATTGTTCAGTGATTATTGATCCATCTTATCACTCTCCTATGTTTTTCACTTCTTATAGAGTGATTTATTAATTAAGTCTTGACACTATAGAGTGACGTCCCATGATCAAATGCTCCCCTAAGGGTCAAATAAGGTCCGATTGTTAGAACTATGTGATCTCTGGAGATTGAAATGAATCCGTACCGTATATATTTATTTGTTGATGCCTTAATATACGCTTATATTATATGTATATATATATGTATATATATATATATATATATATATATATATATATATATATATATATATATATATATATATATATATATATATATATATATATATAACTTCTTTCTGTTTTTTATTTATATCATTCTAATTATACGCAGAGAAAGATATCATGAAAATTTTAAAGTAAATAAAAGCCAAGTTTTTTTCCTATATATATTTATTTTTTTTACACACACACTCTCTCTCTCTCTCTCTCTCTCTCTCTCTATATATATATATATATATATATATATATATATATATATATATATATATATATATATCTAAGGAGGCACTTGTCTTTTTGAGTGCTTCAATTAAGGTGGCAACGCTTTGCGCACTTAAATGGAGAACAGAGTTAATTTGAGCACTAATGTGTAAAATAAACCTCTACAAGAGCTATATGTCGTGGATTTCATCTTTTTCTTCTCATATCTCTTTTTACTTTTATCTTTACTTTTTTCTTTGCTTTCTATTGACTTTCTATCATTGAATCTTTTGTGAAATCACAAAGTAGTTTTTAAAATATTTTCGCAAACCCGCACATAAAATTGCAAGCAAAACATAACTTTGTTATTTCTTGGAATCTTGTAAAATTATTGAATGTTCAAGTTATATTGCTGAAAATGCACTGCTTGTCACATTTAAGTTATATAAAGTTTGCGTTATTATTATTACAAAATAGAGACTGATAATTAGCTGTGTTTGCTCAACTGGTAAGTGGTACGTATAGTACACAGCAAAGTTAATATAAAGAAAAAAAGTATTAAAGTGGGAAAAATACGCATATACTATACATACGATTGTGATAATTAAAAAACTTAATTTGCAATGCTATTCTTATGAGAGAAATACGCGCTGAATTTGTATATGAAAATATTCTTGAGTAAAAATTAATAAATTGAAAACAAATAAAATAATGCATGATTACAATAAACACACGTATTGTATAATACAATATACATAAGTGATTTGTGATACATCCAAGATCTCATCAATTTTAGTATTAGTTTCAGGAGTCCCCCCCCCCTTTGAAATTTGCCTCTTCACGATAAAAATGCCAATCATTTGAATTACATGACGTGGATCATTATAACAGAAATGTTTTCCAACTATATAGTAACCAAATCATGATTTTATCAATATTTTATATTTACGTATATGTATATTGAAACATTATCAATCTGGCAATAATTTGCCAACACATCACACACCTGTGCAAATAATGTGCAGATTTAATGATTTTACTCAAGTAGTGTTTTCATGAAACATGAAATATATATATATATATATATATATATATATATATATATATATATATATATATATATATATATATATATATATATATATATACTGTTTATATGAAAATATATTTAGGTTCTATATAAGATTAAAGCCAATATTTAGTTTTGCATCACTATTTAATAATATCTCAAAATATAATATGATGTTATATATTAACATCAACCAAAACTATAGATAATATAGGAATAATAATTAATGTAACATAATTATCATAATCTGAGTTTGTATATACGTTAATCATAATGAGTCACTATGTAAAATACATACTCCCGATGTCAATTTTGTGACTTTTAAATCTCATGTCTATATGTGTCTAACCTTATTGCTTTTGTATATAAAATTAAATTTCCATCGAGGAAGAAAAACAAAATCTTTGATATTGACAATAATACCACTTCATTTGAAACTCATAAAAATTAATAAGGTGAAGGTAGGTTATCCAAAACGTTGAATATAGTGACAGTTGAAAGAATAAGAATATAACTTTAAAATAGTTTTAAAATAAATGGAAGAATCGCTTTTACTGAAAACAAATCAAATTTGTGAGAGGGCGAGGTTTATGGCTTCATGTCTCATAGCCCACTCTTACACCTACCCCCCCCCCCCCCCATACATAAATATGCAACTCACAGCTAGTATTCTAATTATTCTCGACTTTTTTCCTGGATTCATCTGTATCAATTTTATTACAAACTTTTTGTTTTGTTTTGTTAAATATATATATAATATTTATATATATATATATATATAAAAAGCTTAATCGAACTCAAATTATAAATTATAATATAATAATAAAAATTATGTTTAATTATATTATGCAATTTTTTGATACAACATGTACAAAGAGGTGTTATTATTTCCACTTATCGGTTTAAACTTTAATGCGATTACTTGATAAAATAGCTGCGCTGCAAATTATACCTAACATTTTATTTGCTATTGTTCTAGTTTTTCTCTGTTTATATGGTAAAAAAAAAAGCATTTTTTTTAAGTATTTTTTATTTACGAGATTCTCAGTGCACGTTATCAAATAGATTCAAGGTTTCCTTTCGATAAAAAAGCATCAGGAAAGGACTCAACGTAGTGGCAGAGCGAGTAAGGGGGAAAACGAGAGTGAGAGAGAGAGAGAGAAAAAAAAATGAAAGATGACGTCAGTAGCGGCAGAATATTTTTGACCTACCCCAAGAAGAACATGAATGAATCGATGGTTACTTTCTCTAGGCTGCCTGCTGCTAAGCTCTTTTCATGCCACATGTTAGAATACCAAAATAATAATATTTTAATAATAATAAAAAAAATAACATTAAAGATCGGATTCAATAGAAATAACAAGAAACTACATCAGTTAGATTGTAATTCTACACGGACTTCGCTTTTCAAGCTATTCAATTTGGACTATCATCAGAACTTTTTACATAACAAATAAAAAACACATTAGCCTACATTTTGTATCATTCCAATTATTTCAATAAACAACAAATTTATTTTAGAATTGATCATGTGAATACACTTATATTTAAATTAGTTTTTCATAGTGAAAGAAAAAAAAAAAAAAAAAGAGAAGAAGAAGAAGAAGTCAGAAAGTCAAAAAGAAAGGAAAGAAAGACAAAGGCAGTGGTGTGGAGCTTAGCGTTGGTTGTATGTATATAAGTGTGCGATGCAGAGAAGAGAAGATGCTGCTAGTGCTACGGTGACGTGTACGCTGCAATATTGACTGACACGGTGCGGGTGGTGGCCTGCCCGCCCTGCCTTGCCTGCCACTCTTCCTTGACGACATTTAGCTCAAGCTAGGTGCACCTCCTCTCTATCTTGTCGCAGGAGCTGGGCCCTGCTTCTAATCAGGCTCCGCACTGACCGGTACTAAGGGAGGGAGGGAGAAATAGTGGAGAAATGGCAGGGGTAGCGAAGAGACCTCCCGAGCCCACCGACCAACGTGGAAGAGTGAGATCGATAGTTGTCACTCAGCCAGTATCGATCCGACGTCTGAAGCTGTGAAGCCTGCCTGCCTGCTTGCATGGCGTATAAATACTCACTCCTTCCTTGTCCGCGTCCGCTTGCCGTGAGGCCGGCGCTGAGCTGGCGCTTGCTGTCTGCCCCCACCCCCCGCCCAAGCTGTCTGTCCATCTTCTCAGTTGGCTGTCCTAACATCTAACGGATCTGCAATGCGCGAAGTTGGTTCTCTCCCCCCTCCCCCTCTCCTCTACTGTATGTTTTAATTCCCGAGATAATTATAATCACTTTATTAAAATCACTGAATTCACGAAATTAAATCATAATGCTATGTATATATAAAAGGAATAAGTTAGCAAGATTTTAGTCAGACTTTGCCGCTGTCATGCAAGTGTCAAATAACAATGCCACTCAACAAATCTATACCGTACGTATAGTATCAAGCTACAATGTATACTTACACTCTGATGCTTGTATGCGTAAAAAAGTTCACGAGTACATCACATTGAAATATTTATTATTTTTTCAAATGTCTTGTTTTCTTCTCTCTCTCTCTCTCTCTCTCTCTCTCTCTCTCTCCGTAATATTTCTTTCATTTCCAAATATATACATATCAAGTTAGATTTGCTTTCATAGAGTATAAAATGCTATGCTGTATAAATATATATATACTAAACAATAATAATTATAATATTTTTTTTTATATATATAATAACTTCGATGCCTTAGAAAATTTAACGTAATTTAACATTAATAATTCAATTAAGCATTGCTCGTTACACTATTTTTTTATTATTATTTGTTGTACATGCTGCGAAAATATTGTTTCTAAAAATATATTAAAAATAATAATAATCATAATAATGTATTTTTGTCTGTTGCTTATTATAATATATTAAATTGATACTATATAATTCTACATGGAATTGTTTGAACGCAAGAGGATTGTTAAAAGAACATTAAATATTTAAAAAAAAAAATAAATAAAAAAAACTTTTTATATCCAATTTATAATTGATAATTGAACGATCAGATATCGCAGATTATATGTTGAAAATTTTGTTCTGTATTTTGAAATGATTGGTATGGTTAATTGCAATGAAGGAAACATAAAAGAGAATGCAATATGCAGTTCAATCGAAATTAAATTATAAATCAATACTGCATCACCGTTTCAAATAATTAAAAAAATAACACAACTTCAAAAAAAAAATGCATTCAAACGTAACATAATTGTTTACACTGCACTCAGAATGGTAATATTTCTGCGGTGAGTCTGTATAAACAGTATTGATTGACAAAACAAGAAAATACGACAAATGAAAATCTGTTTATAAACACGAGATTGACGCGGTGACATTTTCTCCCAACGCCTGTCAAGCGGTAGGTATGCAACCAGAGGAGCATACGTGCGTTACTGGTTGCCACATTGCTCTCAGAGTTGAAGTTTGGGGCCGCGCTGCCGGCAAGATAGCAACTTGTCTTTTAGAAAACAAACAAATAAATGAACAAACATATTACGATAATTATCTATCTTTATTTGCAAACATATTTAAAAATTATATTTACTTATTTTTATTATTTTCTACATGATTATTACGGAGAAAAAGATCACATTTTTTTTTTTAATTTAA
This sequence comes from Ecdyonurus torrentis, assembly GCA_949318235.1. NCBI lineage: Eukaryota > Metazoa > Arthropoda > Insecta > Ephemeroptera > Heptageniidae > Ecdyonurus > Ecdyonurus torrentis. The sequence continues at coordinate 56,910,590 of OX439127.1, forward strand.
TTTTTTTTATCGTTAATATTTTTAATATTGTATTGCAAGCTTAAATTCAATTACTGCTGTTTTTTTTTTTTTCTTCTTTTTTTTTCTTGGTTCTTTCTTTCAATTAACTAATATAACTTAATGATGTTGAACTTTAGAAGTTTCAATTACGTTTATATTACGTTCGCGTGATAGACAGGTAAACAAGGTGTTATTATTTTGAGATGCTGGATAGATTGTATATGAATTGACACCTTGCATTGTGCACCTCATGTGTTATTTGCATGTATGGAACGAGACAAAAGCATGCAAGAAAGACAAAAGTCAGTATTTGCAGCAGTCAAGTTGAGCTTGAGAGAAAAGATAGAGGTTAGAGAGAGAGAGAGAAAGAGAGAGATCGATTGTTGGTGTATAAGCGCGAGAAGACTCAGTGTTGGTCACCCATTACGCACTTCAACTGTCTCCTACTGCCTCCCTCTCTCTCTCCACCGCCCTTATTTTCCCCTTTTATTCCCCTCTTTCTCTCTTTCTCTTTCTCTATCTATCTCTCTTCTCCACGGTCCACAACCTCCATCTTAATCTCTTTTTACTTCCCCGCCCCCTCTTGCTTGCCGCCTCCGCCCTTCTCTGGCTCTCTGCCTTGGTCCTCCTCCTCCCACCCCCATACCTTCATCTCTGTGTCCGCAACATCACATACTCTCTGTCTGTCAAGCTAGCTAACACCTTGCCGCAACATACTTACACTCAAATTTGCAAAATAAGAAGAAAATAAATAAAAAAAACTTTCAATGTTGACCTTTGACCCGAACCGTTTAAGTACTATAATTACAGAACCATGTACATGTATTAATTTGAATTCACCCCCTCCCCCAAGCAATTTCACGGCTCAAGGCAAATTGTAGAAATATTCATTATACATATACGATACTATGTTTATATAACAGCTATAAGATGATTCATATAATATAATAATAATCTACATAATCAATTACCAATGAGATTTAAAAATCAATCAATGTGAAACAAAGTATACAAAAATTGACACAGACAAATGCATAAAAATTAAGATAGAAGTGTTGAAATTGTATGAGATTAATTGAAGGGCGGTGATAAGTGTGGTAAATCTACGCTAAACACATCCTTAATTCATCAAAACGCAGCGCCAATTTAACAAACACAAATCAGCATACACATACCCACCATACAGCAGTCTTGCTTTAGCAAGGATTAATTAACCATTGCTCAGTAAAACACGAAATATACTTTATGAAAAATACCTCAAGTATTCAGTACTTTAATAGTTAATTAATTAAGTCTGTAGCTTTATTATTTTCTCTTATTCCTCAAATTGAAAGAAAAAACATCAAATACAATATTCCAGGGAAAAAATTAAAATGAATGTACTTACGTACAAA